>JAJGOT010000716.1:80000-115000 GCA_022457155.1 Cladopsammia gracilis | reverse complement strand
GTAAGTGATAGATACAATATGAGCGGGAGATCTGTATGGGTATTTACAATGGCGAGCCGAAGGCGAGCCATTGTAAATCCCATACAGATCGGACGCGAATATTGTATGTGACTTGTGAAATGAATGTCATACAAAGTGTGAAGAATGTTGTTTACATTCAATTTGATTGGCTGTTATATGAATGAAGTTAATCCGATGAACGCAAAGGGATTAGCATAACATTTATTTCGTTTTAGAAGAGCGAAACGGCGTCCATGCGCTTTCGTCCTCCAAAAAGTTTATCGGAAGAAAGTTCTCTGCTCAAGGATGTGACTCCCCAAAACACTAAAAACAGCACGAAGTGGGCCGTTAAAATATTTGAACAGTGGCAGCAGGCAAGGGCTAACAAAAAAACCGAAAATGAAACTGTAGCCTTGGAGGCGAGAAACTGCAGGGTGGAAAACGTTCAAGAATTAAGCTGCAAGCTGGAGGTTATGACAGCGGAAACAGTAAACTTCTGGCTTAGTTGATATCCCCCGAAAACGCTCTATTTACTGGCCTGTGGCATAAATCGTTATTTCGTTATTTAGTTATTTAGTGAAAAGTAAATAAATGGAAAGGGATTCTTGTTGGTTGCTTTCCAAACAAGCTAGTGGCTGAGTTACATATACATAATTAGTATTCTGTATCAGTTACAGAATACTAATTAGCTACATTAGTATTCTGTATCTAGATACAGAATACTAATGAAGCTAATTAATATTCTGTATTTATTCATCAACCCCAACATTTCCCTGCTACCTATTCAAACCCTCCCCGTGCTTTCAGACAGTTTATATATGTATTGGGATTTACAAAGGTATACATGTGACTTGAATACTGTTGTTGGATTGGTCATCGCCCTCATGAATTATTAATGAATTTTACAATAACAAATGAAGACAGGCATTTTATGTCATCTTTGTCATTTCGGGTTTTATTTTGTGTCTTGTTGGCCCGAGGGATTTTTTTTATTCGCCCCTCCACGGAACTTTAAACCGGAGTATCCACCCAGGCGTAGTACTGTAGGGATATATGGTGACTTGCAGCCCATGAAATCTTTTTCGCCAACACGGTGATTTATTTTGTATTACTAATTTAGAATATTATGTGGTAGGGAATAATTAGGCAAAATTTCAAGTAATTGTTGTCAAAGTTTTTTAGAGACGATTACTTACAACAGTTGACGCCGTTCCACCAACACCGCCATCAACACCACAACTGTTCGCACCACCCCCTCCTCCACCGCCAGAAAAATGTCCACCTCCGCCTCCTCCACCAGAACCGTCATCAGCGTTGTCATTATTATCAGCCCCACCCCCTCCGGCGTTGTATCCTCCAGGACCTCCTCGGGCTGAAGATCAGTAAACAAAACAAACACAATTTATTTCACAGGGATATGAAAGTCAATACCGCCTGTTTCCTACGGAACTAGAGTGTGAGCCCTGGTATTCCTGTGTGGTGGCACGGTTGACCCATCCAGGTCGCCTATGGAAGGCGGATGGTTTCTTTCACATTCAGATGGTGGTTATGATTACGTGAGCATTGATAGTGACTGTCAATCTTATATTTACTGTGAACCCTTCACGTACATATAAAGGTTACACTAGTGCACTACCATTAACATTACCATTCTAAGATTATTGCATTCATGGTTTCGTTAACGGGTATTGTATCCAAGCACTTTGGGGGGCAGTCTTTACAGTCCCGAATTTTCTACCATACAAACTGTGAATTGCAACGTCACCTCTATTGAACCTCGGACGTACAGGGGGGGGGGAGGGGTATGGTGGGGGAGGATGGGTGGATGCCTTGAGACACATTATGCAAAAAGTCTGGCGACAATTGGTTGCCATGGTAACGAGATATGATGTCATAAGTAACATGAGATCAAATCATTTTTTAATAAAAATGAGTATTTTTCACTTTTTTTCGGTGAAAAAGACAGATAAAACGCTACCAAAAGCAACAAAATGTTTAATTGTATCATATTTTACAATTCTTCTAAAAACATATTTGCAATTTTCGCATTTTCCCAATAAATTTGAATTTTTAGCAAACTTCAAGATGGCAGCTATCTTGGCGGCCATTGTTGATGACATCACGGACCCCCAGCAGCGGCATAACCCATACGATTTACCTTATCGTGTAGAGCACATCACAGGCTGTCTATTATAGGTAAAAATGTCAGAAAATTGTAACACCGCAAAAACCCGGGGTTGGGGGGGGGGGGGGGGGGGTGCAACCACCCCCCTGTACCACGGTGGTGATATAAGCAAGGGGTTGGTTGCAACCACCCTCTTGTACCACGGTGGTGGTATAAGGCCCCGTCCACATGCATGTATCCGGATATTTTTAAATCCGCAACTTTTTGGTTGCGGATTGGCCTTCCGTCCACGCGTATCCGGTGAACACGGCTCACGAATCCGCATCTTTTTGAATCCGCTCTCCAGAGTGGAAATGTTTGAATACGCTACGAGTACGGCATCGTGTGGACGGTCGAATCCGGAACAGTACAGTAACAACGTAACAGTATCGGATCCAGTCTTAAACCGCGCGAACATTCAACATGGCCGACCGAAATGTTTTCGCTTTACTTCCACTTGGACTTATTTTAAGTCTAATAACGTATTTACAGTTGAACTTGGCTTTGAACTTGGCCTTTGCGCATGCTCTGTTAACAAAATTTAAAGAGTTGCCCTGGGTACTAGAGCGAATCCGGATACGTGTCCCAAGGCTAGCCACTAAATAAAGGTTCGACTCTATACTTCTTTCAACACGAGATTATTGAAACACCACAAACCGTAGCTTCCCCCAACGGCCCCACCACCTCCATTTCCATTTGAGTTTATTGTCCAGGATTGTCCGGGTATATCTCCTCCTTTTCCATGAAACCCGGTATCAAGATACAGGAATGACTCGCCGCCATATCCACCACCGCCACGATAATCACCACCTTGCCCACCATGGAAACCTAATAACAACAACAACAACAAAATGCTACGTTAACAACTGTATAGATTAACGCTAGGACTTGTTTAGTTCCCACCACCGTAGCTTAAGGGGGGTGGGGGGGGGACTGGGGTTAAGCGCAAGTATTAATCCTATTGACACGGGGCATGTTTTGGCACTAAGTAAGTTGCAGAAATATGAGCGAGCCTGAAGGCAGACAAGGAAGGTGGGATGAAATTATGAGCGCAATTAATGCAACTGTGATCACGGCCTGAAAACGATCTTGCCTGTGAAGGAAATTTGTGCGTGACGTCTGCGTTACTTGAAGCGCCATCTCTGTGAAATGGGTTTCTTAGTGATGTTACATCTTGTTTTTCACTAACCATATTTAAGAACAAGCTAAAGGCGTATTTGTTTGGGCTCGCTTTTTAGTAACTTGTTTTTCATTATAATTTCAGCGATTATTTTGCATTTTAGATGATGTATATTAAATATTGAATTTCACTATTTTTAAAGTGATTGTAAAGCTCTAGAACTATATTTTTCAGGCGCTTTATAAGTAATCTTTTATCTATTATAATCATAGTGTGACACTGTCAGATTAAGTTACCGAAGCATAATAAGTTGCGAGCGGTCGATTGGGTGATCGTATCCACTCACAATAAGTAAGGAATAATGCTTGAGCTCCGTTGCCTTCTTAAAAATAATGACCTGCGGAATTTAATGCAATGGAGAAATGATCCTCGCAGTGGTGAGCGCGTGAAATAATGCCCTCCCAGGGAGTGGGAAGTACTCTCGCATATAAGCTATATGGGTATGTACCACTGTGAAGGATATGGTTTTCAAGCAGTTTAGTCTGGGATACGATAAAAAAATCAGATTTGGCCTAAAATAAAGTTCTCCGGGAAACTGATCAGTGGTATGCCCGAGATAGAGTTTCTGGAAAACAGCGAGTCTGGGATATGATAGGGATTTTTGGTGTTTAAACTAGAAGAGGGGTGCAAAATGTAGTTGAACATGGTCTGGTATAGGGTAAAGTATTGAGAGTCCCATTGGCACACCACTACCCAAAAATTGCAGGGTACTCCTCCGGTATGTGAACTGAACTGGAAGCGTTAATAGACGTGCGGCGCTTAACCAAAATGTACCAGACTGCTAGCAGTTCCTCTCTGGATTTTCGAGCGGACGAGCAAATACGCGATCAGCGATCGACCGAGCGAGTGAAAGTAATGCAAACCGAGGGAGCGCTGGGAAGGAGGCACCACTCCCCCAGTTTCCTCTCGGCTCGTTCGCTCGCTCCAGTCTCGCCGAGTTTATTTTCGTCGATTGGCTCGCCCGCTCGATTGACTGAGAATACAGCTAGCAGTCTAAACCAAAATTGGCTACTGTCTTCACCTTAGTGCAAAATGGTGGCCATTTTTATTATCGTTTAAATGTACGTCAATTTTTCCTATTTTGCCTCGTCAGCTTGTACTAAATACAAAATATATATTTTTTAGAGACAATGAGGCCAATAGGACTAATTAACATGCATATAAAAATAAAAATTAATAATAACGACAAACTACAAGGCTGATCTGGCCACGTAAAAAGTAGATTTTTGCGAGGCACCAATACAACAGAAACCGATAAAGCAGTGTAGCAAATGCGGACTTTCGCTCTGATTGGAGCTCCAATCAGAGCGAAACAGCTTTCCCTCGGTTGCTACCATGTTTTAGAGTGAAGTGCGGGATTGCAGAAAATTGGTTCTATTCTTTTCAATTCTTTTTAGAACGAGGTATTGAGACAATGAGCTCTATTCTTATTCAATGAGATGCAAATAAGTATATTCCAATTTTCTGCAATCCCGCACCTTAGACGTGCTTTATCGGTTTCTGTCGTATTGGTGTCTCGCAAAGTCTACTTTTTTACGTAGTCAGATCTGCCTTGCAGGTTATTCTTATGTTTTTTTTCATTTTTTTGGCTGATTAGGTCTTTCGTAGATCCTACGTATCGTTTATAGCATTATTGTTTGCGGTCCTTTGCAGCTTTTACTTCTAAAAGTTTAATACATTGGCTGCCATTTTCGAATAAGGAACTAGAAAGTTTTTTAACAAAGAAAACAAGAAATCTTTTAGAAGAAAATACCCTGTGTATTGCTTTGTATCTTCGAACTGCTATCGATAGTCATTGTGTTCGCTCTCAGTGCCAAAATCCCACCATGTCCATCAACTTGCTGTTTACATCTTATAATGCAGTTATTGCTGAGAGTGACTGTGTCATAATTTGGAAACATTTGGGCAGTAATGTGTAAGTTCTCGCCCAATTGGATGGTAAAGGGCTCCTCCACAACAACTTCACAACTGAAATTAAATATTTCAAGATATGTTTCAATGAATAAGACATTTCTGTTACATCTAAGAGGGGAGGGAGAGGAAGGAACGTTTCCTTTCATTCCTCTCCCTCTCCCCTGCAAATTATTTTTTGCTCCTTTTCGCGCCTCAAACGTTCACGCGTCTCTCGCGCTCTCCGAAAGGAAACGACAGATATGCAGTCTAAATGCCATGCGAGGTATTGTATTGTTAGCTTATTTTGTGGTGATTAACCGTCGGACGTACACGCAAACTTATACGTACCCACACAGTGGTACAAGGCCCCCCCCCGGGGGTGGTGGTTGGAACCCCTCCCCTGTGTTTTTGCGGTGTTATAATATATCGGTAACATTTTAGCGGAGCTCTAGCGGTTTGCTACTCAAGACACGGATACTAATTAAGAGATACTCAGAAGCCGCTTTAGTTGAAAAAGAAGAGCTTTCAGGGATAAAATATTGCTTCGAGGAACTTCATACGTTTTTATCAGTACGACAGCAATGCGGGGAGATGTTTGTTTTTATTACGGATTCTAGAACCAAAGAAGCGGAGATTTAAAGAATTTCTAAGCAGTCGAGGGACTTAAAGGTAAAACAGATTGCATTTTTCGATGGGAATTTATGTTGATATCAATCTGTGATTGACGTTTTATTTGTGTTCATGTTAACTTTGGAGAATTGTTTATAAAACATGCTTAAATTCAGTTGTATTGATTTCTTGAATTTCATCGAAGACAGCTCGGCCTCGATGCGCTATAAATGGTACACGTTTTGCTTTTAAACATAAACTTATTGAGATTTGAATAAAATTTTTCGAAAGAAGATTGTGTTGTCCATTTTTATGTGTTTGTTAATTCATTACACAGATGAATGATTAAGATGTTTATTTGTAATAAATATTAGTAATCTTATATAAATGTGTCAAATTAATTTTTTTGAGTTTTCCTTTTCATTTTGTAACTTTCCATTTATTTTGTAATAATGTATCCGTCGTCATGTTCTTATTTTGTTAATGTCATCTTACAAAACTAAAGCTGAGGAGGCCTAATTAACATAAGCTTCATAGTTTCTTTTAGGCCTCCTCGCCATTGTTACCTCTATTCTTCTTATATTAATGTGTTATTGTAGTATAGCAAATAAAAAAAAAATAATTAAAAAAAAATGTTATGTAAACAAAGCAAGACTTGGATTTTATAGTTCTATCTTCACTCGCGTGGCCTTATGCAAATATGTTTGTGTATTTTTTGCAATTTTAATTTCCAAATCAGTTTCTCGGGCAATTTTTGATACGCAACAGGTGCATTTTATTCGGAAAGTAGTCGTACTAGTTATTCTAGACGGAGAAAAGTTGTTTTTGTGAACTTTTGTACGGTCTAAATGTACTGTGCAGACGTTCGCGTAATTCTGTTTTTGAGAATTGCTAAAATTGAAAAATAGTTCGGTCGTCAACCTTAATTCTTTTGCTTCCGACCTTTCACTTCAGTTAAGTTTATCGTCGGCTTTCTGTTCAGAGAACTACGCTATTAGGCTCAGCCTATCTATATATATTACCACTAATAAATAGCCATTGATGTGCTCTACAAGATATAAAAGTAAACATTATGGGTTTTGGCGCTTCTGGGGGCCCGTAAAATATGATACAGGTAAACAGTTTTCCTGCTTTTGAAGACGACATGTGCTAACGATAAATGCTCTTGAAAAAGTCGGAGAAAACCTTTAGGGGGATGGCATCCACCCCACACCCCCCCCCCCTCTCCCCCTTCCCGTACGTCCGAAGGTTATAAATTTGTCTAAATTTTTAAGTCTTTGAGTATGACTATTCAGATGAAAGCTATTGCGTAGTGAGCATTGTACTTTTATTCCGCGCGTGACACACAGCAGCATGCAATAGACCCATGCTACTCAAAGGGTCCAATTTTTTAAAAAATGTAACAAATTAAGCTGAAGTTGAAGTATTATGTGTCGGCTATTTTTTTACGACATCCATTTCGAGAACTTATGCACCTACCCATTGACTTCTGCCGCCTTTTTGATCTCGTATTGTCCATAAAGGGCCAAACTTCCTCTGGTAACAATGAACAGCAGTTCATCTCCTGGTTTTATCTTGGATTGATCACAGTTAGATAACACTGCACTTTTTGGGCCTGTGGGTTGTGCTGTCCACGATGGCATCGCTTTCTTGCAAATGTTCAGTGTCTCGCTGTTACATAACACTGATAAAATGAAAAATTAGTAATGCTTTTATTTTCTTTATTTAATCTTTAACTCCCAAGAGTGCCAAATTCTACTACAGTACTATAATCTTAAAGTTCCTATAAACCTTAGATACATATTTTTTACAATCAAGTCTACGCACATTAAATAGTTAAATGGTGAAATATTTCTTGTTTTGAACATCGCGTTGTTGAGTGATAGAGATTTGAATTTGCAACATGCTAATTAGATGACGCCAATCTACAATGCGCAGTTTACATCATGAGGATAATTAATTTCCAATTGATAAAAACTAAATATAAACTGTGGATAGTCATTTGATTCGTAAAATATATTACTTGGAGGTGAAAACAAGTAGTTGTATAATAAATGATTCCCAGGTTGACGTCATCTAATTAGCATTTTGTAAGTTGAAATCTCTATACTCAATAACGCGACGTTCAAAACAAGAAATGTTTCACCATTTAACTATTCAATGTGCGTATTTAAGGTAGCTCACAACAGTTCCCGGAATTTTCCATCACCTAGATACTTTGATGGATCAATACTATAACTCTTTATCAGTTGATGCCTCAATAATGGTATCAAACAAAATGCCCAATCATTGTTGAACAAGTTGTGGTCTCTTTTATGATGTAACAGGTTACCATAGTAACAGTATAACCTGTTAAAGACCCCCATTTTTATTATTGAATTGTAATTGGCATGTTAAGACACAACATTTTGCAACGTTTAAAAAAATTATGTACATAGGGTTCAGAGCCACCTAAAATTTCAGAGCCACCCCTCCACACCCCCCCCCCCCCGCCCCCTCCCTCCCTTGTACGACCGAGGGTTAAAGACTCAATCGCTGAGGAATTGGCAAGTTCTATAAAACACAAAACATCCCACAGCAACAAAAACAATATCAAACGGTCCTATCCATCAAGGGCGAGATCACGAGGTCGCGTGCTAACCAATCAGACCATAGCCTGCGAATACAGCCGCCTCTCACCGCCAGGGGCGTTCGCGCGAGAGAGCGTCTGCGATTTACTCTGAGAAATTCCATACTGATGACGTAATTTACGTCATCAGTATGTAATTCCTCAGAGTAAATTGTGAACCATCCTTACCCTATTTGAAGTTATTTTTGTCCAGATAATGACGTCATCAGACACGTGACTAAATTATTTAAACCTTAAGGAATTCAACTACGCAAAATCCAGTTTGCTGTACACTTTTGGTAACTGCTGGGCCTAAGAAACACATTTACTTCCATAGGAAATAATAAATTTACTTCACGGAGAGTCAACACCACCACCAACAACAACAAAGCTTTATTGTACCCAGAGATGTTTAGATAAATAAATTGCAAGGGTTAATTAAATATAAATACAACAATTATAGGGTACCAGCAGCCTGAAATAACTAAAAAGTTAAAAAATGTCAGGGTGCCGGGAACGATTCGTGCCTTAATATGCTTCACAAGTCGTTAAGAAGTGATTATATTATTGTCTGTCTTCCCTTTGAAGAATTACATATATTTTTTCCGCTATTGTGTTCTAATTCCGTGTTTGGTTAAAGGTACTTTTGTGGGATAATGAATATACCTTTGAACAAGAAACCCATGCAAGTTTCCCCTCACTTTCAAGAATGATGGCTCAGAGCATCTCAACTTTATTTATTGTACCAGCTTGCATAACTTAGTACTTACAGTTTTCACAGTTTTTTCCAACAAGATTGCTGAATGGACAAACGCAATCATAGTCCGCAGTTTCGTAAATAGGATGGCATGTACCACCATTTCTGCATGGACTGGCCATACACGGTGTCTTGAAATAATAACAACAAGGGAATCAATAGCATTGCCGCAAAAGTAAGTGCAGGTAAATATTGTCCTTAAAACGTTTTATCGACAGGGTTGTTAGGATCATTCACCTAAAGTGAGAGATAGGTAAGCAAAGTCTTCACAATAAAATAGGGAAACAAAATACCCTTTATAGCTGTCCGATCAGCCTTGCATTTAATTTTAATGAAACTATTCACAAGCGTAATGGCTCACAACTACCGGAGTTTAACCCGGTTTCTGTAGCATGAAGCGACTGAGAGTATTACTACTCCCCTCCTGGATGGGATGCTGGTTCATCGCAAGGTTCCCCCCCCCCCAGCATTTGATTTGATTTGATTGATTTATTAGTTTTTCCACTAAATGGTTTTTAAAAAACTAATTACAATAAAAATACAATAAATATCAAAAATGTATTGCATTGCTAATTAAGAACTATAGAGAAATTCCTTTAAATGTCTCTTAAATATTGGTAAACTATCACTTTCTGTTATTTCGCGTGGAAGGGAATTCCAGAAACTCGTTGCGCGGTATAGAAATGTGCGTTGCCCAGTTGCTGACTTATACACCAGAATGTTCAGGTTATTCTTATATCTGGTATTGCGGTCATGAACAGAAGCACGTGTCTTAAATCTATTACACAGATAACTGGGGGCTAACCCCTTAACACATTTAAACGCTAAAACTCCAAGTATATACTTAAGAAAACTGGTCACGGGGAGCCAACTTAACTCTCTTAATACCGGTGTTATATAATGTTGCCGCTACCAATTTATACACCTGAATGGAGAATTGACTCGAAAATTGACTCAAATTGACTCGAAAATCATCAAGAACATTAAAGAAACGTTATTAATTACGACGATAAACTTAAATGTTTTATTAAAACGTAAAAACCCAGAATCTAATTTTCGAAAAGCATGGATGTCAAAATCGTGTTACCACGGAAACATCAACTCACTGTGGCGCATCGGCTCAAGTTTCGGCTTCTTTGTTCATTCATGTGATCAAAATGTTTTCCTTTCAAAATGTTTCTAAAATAAATCTCATTCCCGTCAAACCTCCGCAATATCTCAATATTTGACATGGTGTGACATTATTATAAGCCAATAGACCATATTCGTATTCTCGGTTTCAACTGGTACAAGCTTGCAGTGGAGGCTCATGCGGGGCAAACTTTTCATATGCAAATTCCCCCGCATGAGCCTCCACTGTAAGCTAGGTCCAGTTAAGTTCAATTCTGAGAGAAAGAATATTGTCTATCACCTGCCTCGTTTGAGTTGGGACCGACCAATGTGCCGCACATGACGGAGTTTTCAAAATGTAACTTTTACTTTCAAAACGGCGTCGTCAAGTGACAGATCCCGAACACATTACGTTTCGAGGATTTGGATGACATTTTAGAGATAGTAACGACGACAAAAGATCCAGAAACAATTTGTAAGATAATAGGTAAATAATACGCGAAGGGTTTGGTTAGTGATCACGTGGTCGCGAATCGCTACGCAATGATATTTAGATTCGCTTTTTATATTCGAAACCTTCCTCATAGCTTCGAATAAATGTCTGGAATTATATTTGAGTATGAGGGGATCGATATATTTGAAGGATAAAGTGTTTTTAAACGACAGAATCGAAAAAAAAAAAAACAATTGAGTGCAATCTTTGAATGCATAAATTACGCATAAATTATATCAAATTTATTTTCTGGGTGTCGCCAATAAATTCTAATAAATTCTATATTTTTTATCTTTCAGTAAAATTCCTTAAATAGGTTGCCAATGTAACAAGGAAGGTTTTTGCTTTCAACTTTTCCTTGTGACCATGCACCTTTTTTAAGTGTGTTGCTTTTTGTCAAAAAATTTGTGGTCGATTTATGCTAATGTTTCCTAACCTATATTTTTTCAGTTAAAATATCTCTCAACCAATCAGAAGGACTACCCAGATCAGGGTAGTCCTTCTGATTGGTTGAGAGATTGTTTTAACCAATTAGAAGGACTACACTGATCAGGGTAGCATTACATCATCAGCACGGTATTTTTGCGCTCGTTTCTCAGACGTCTTTTCGCGGAGTGAATCGCGTTGGCGTCACCGTGAAAAGCCGTCTGTTTTCTCAGGCTACCCTTTCATGGAGGTATAGCTTTCCACTCTACTAAATACGTTGTGAGAAAATAAATAAATAATTAAAGTGTCAAATTTCACTGTTTATTGAGCTGCCTAGAAAGAATCGAAGAAACTCTATCGACCGCTCTCTGATTTTCCCTTCCTCAGGGAACATATCCCACAAAATAGAAAAAAAAAAACAGTAATAAATTGAAGTAGGTAGAAATGAATTTTCTCTAAGAGCAAACCACAACATTTGGGATTGCTCGACTTCTCTTTTGACAAGGAAAATATGCTTCGGGGTGTCATGTTTTCGCTTTATTACACACCTTGTGAATAAAACTGGGTCTACATAATTGATATACTGCCCAAATATGGTCATAAAGCTCTCGATATACGTTAGGTCAACATGACGTATATCCAGCGATGGAAGTAAATTTCGCAATTTGAAGGAAAGTGAAAATGACCGCTGCCTGCAATTTCGTGTTTTTGGGACAAAATTGCGTGAACTATTTAGATAAAAAAAGGGAAAGGAAAGAAAAAAAAAGAAAAGAAAAGAGAAAATTATTGATCACATGATTGGACAAAAATGGCGCGAAGTTTTCGCGTTGTGTCGCAGTGTTTCTGTGGCGAATGAAAGCTGGTTCAAAGTTCAACCGCTCGACACGGAGTGAATGAAGGAGCACAATTTTCGGAAAATGCCTTATAGGTATCACCTCTGGAATATGATATAGACTTGATACTTACTCAGAAAAGTTTTTTATTCTTTGTTTTAAGCGAATTGAAGTTAAACGATCCCTTCATTACGGCTGTAGGAGCTAACACAGCAAGTTTGTAAACAACAGCGATCGACTCAGCTCGACTTCGATGTTTCAAAATTGGGTGCTAATGAAAGGGACTATAAAACGCCACATCAACTACAGGTAACGATGTTTTAACCGTTTCTTGTATCCTTCAGCTGTAAATTTTTGTAAGACATACTGTCCATGTTGTAGTTCTTTCACACTTTTCGCTGCTATGTTTAGGTTTTTTTTCGTTGCGTTTGTTCATTTTGTTTGATTCTGAATTGAACTTTTTAAGACACGAAACACCTGTAACTAAAAAATTCTATGCCATTTTACTGTGTTTTAATTCGTGTAGTGACAACTCTGTTCCGTTCTTTACGTTGACGAAAGCTCTTCTTAGAAACTCTCAATTTGTGTACGAAAAATTAATTAGTTTAGCTTGGCAAAATTTTCGGCATTTGCTGCTAGTTGTGTAAGAAATGGCGCGAGGTAAAATATTGTTGTAAGCCTTTTTACTTAAAACGTTGTATATCTCAATGAATTTTTTCTGGAAACTCATTGTTATCAATGTGTTGAATTATAAAACAGTTGTAGTGCTCAACTTTGCACAAAATCGCCTGATTTTAGCTATAACTGTTAAATATATGTATATACTACTAGGTAACACGTGTAAACCAAACACGTGAAAACCAAAGCACCGCCATCGGCTCTTGATTCACCTTGTTTCACTTAGTGAATTAATAACAAAATTCGCATGCAAATTTCAACATGTGTTGAATTTTTAATAGCGGTGAAACAAGTTAGTTAGCATTCAAATAAAAAATATATAGAGACTGATTATCTACTTTGTACTAATTACGTAAAAAGAGTTGAAGAAAGGGGATAAGAAAGAAAATCGATACAATTTTCAATGTTTAATTGGGTGTTAAGAGTTTGACTGTTTTGAGTTTTAGCGTTATGAGCTAACATTAAGGTCGTTTTGCTCATAGGAAACAAAAAAGAAGAATGGACTGATTATCTACTTTGTCGACCAATTACGTATTATATAAAGACTTGAAGAAAGAGGATAAGATAGAAAATCGATACAATTTTCAATGTTTAACTGGGTGTCAATAGTTTGACAACAAAATAAAAAAAAGAAAAGAAAAGAAAGAAAATGTTGCCAAAGTCATATTTATCAGAAATCCCCATGGTACCTTTGAGTTAATAATGAAGTTACCTTTATGTTATAATGGTGAAAATCCTGGCTGAAGTTTAACTTGTTTGGCTCTTTAAATCTGTCAGTATTAATCAACTCGCAAGTATGTTTTTCTTGGTCGTTCTTCCCAAAGTTAACCGATTCACATTCTTGATGGTTTACACATTCTAATGTGCACTCGCCGAGGCTTGAAACCTGAACTGTTGCTAAGGACGAAGCGATCAGTTTTGTGGATGGATTTTTTACAAACTGAGCATAGCTTGTCCGAGACCTTCTTTTAAAATTCCTGTTATCGCATGTCACTACGGAAAAGTAAAAAGCAGTAACACTGACAAGCAGGTAAAACTTTCTAATAAAAAACACAGGTCCCATGTTTTTGTTGGCTACAGTCAACTGAAAGCTTTTAGAGAGTTAATTAACTTATGCACAGTATGGGTCACAACTCAACATTTTCCTTTAATATTTACATAAAGCAAAGTTACCATTGTGCTAATAATTTATACTTTTTTCCATACGTAAAAAAACTTTTAGAATTATCACCGATATTCGAATCTCGTGTCTCGAAATTGTGGCTGTAAATATGCCTTTCTCGGCTGAAGTGTTACGGAACATTTTTCGGTATAAAGGTGGATTTCAGTTAATTTTAAAACAGCACAATCTTCTGTAATCATTAGCTAGTTGTTTTGGTGTCGTGCATGCACCTGCTCTTGGAACAAAGCCTTCGAATAAGAAATGAGCTCTAGGTTCTAAGAGGTTCTAAGGGCGTGAAAAGTAATATCATTAGAATTTTCTCTATTTGTTTAGTTTATGTAAGTCAAACTGAGTTGTCGAAATACTATTGGCTACAAATCGTTTATGGCAATTGTCCTTTTAGCAGTAACTTTTAGTTTTGCCTGTAAGTGATTGAGTCAAAAACACCATTAAACACTATGTTCCTTGATGATGTTTTGGTTCACTTGGTATATAAAAGATCCCGCAGGGTAGCAGGGCACCTCCCGCTCAGCCATTGAGTTAAATTCCCCAAAAGCCCACGTTACAAAAGCGTAGCTTTAAGATTCGATAACGAACAATTTTCTATTTAGAATATATCTGGGTAAGCAGGGAATGAAACTGAAACGAAATTTGGAAAATGGAAAAAGTCTCCTCGTCCTAAAAATGTTCAAAAAAAATAACATAACATTGTTAACGGTTTTTCTTTGATTGACGTCCACCAAACTCAAGTTTGACCTTCTGGAGTGAAATGCGATGGGTCGCGAGTTAATGGTAACCGCTGTGTAACGCTTGTGGAGAAGAAGACACAAATTTGTCAGTAGTTGGGTTTAAAAATGAATATGGGTTGAACTTGAATTCATAGGATGCATTCACGTTTTAACTAACTAACCATCACAACTTGCTGTGTTTGTTTTATAAGAAGAAGAAGAAGAAGAAGAAGAAAATAGCATCTTACAATACTTTAGATTCGTTGTTGCGTGACTACTGAAATTTATTAATCTCAAAACTGTGGTGGTCTACGGTCTCGAAATCAGTCCAGTCCATTTTAACCCTTTACCTCCAAACAGCGCTAAAAATCGAAATTCGACAATACTCCCAAATTTCATTTTGTAAAATATTGAAAAACAAATAGTACCAAAGGAAAGTACTGGCGAAGAGGTTTCATTTGAATGGTCACACCATAGGATTTCATCAACAGACTCAAAAGTTAGAACAAATGGTACCATGCTAAAGTACTGCTGAAGAGATTTCATTTGAATGGTCACACCATAGGATTTCATCAACAGACTCAAAAGTTAGAAAGTACTGCCGAAGAGGTTTCATTTGAATGGTCGCACCAAAGGATTTCGTCCACAGACTCAACAGTTAGAGCTACACTACATGTCCTGAGCATTGACTCTGAAAATGAAAGGGTCGAGAAAATGTCATGGAAATGCGGGTCGTATGATTTTGTCAATACAACATTCGTATTTCATGTAAACGAAAATGCAATTTTATGAACACCGACAAGTAAATGTTCTGCAGTGAAGGGAAGGAGGGTTCTTCGTGTTTTAACAAGTGATTCAGTGTGAGGCATTTTGAGGCCACCGTCCTTGTTCTCACGTAATATATATATACATATATTAGATAAGTTTAGCCCAACAGCGGAGCTCTGAACAGAAAGCTGATGATAAGCTTAACTAAGAATTAAGACTGACGACTGGGTTATTTATCAATTTTAGCAATTCTCAAAAACAGTATTACGCGACCGTCTGCACAGTACATTTAGACTGTACAAAAGCTCACAAAAACATCTTTTTCTCGGTCTAGAATAACTAGCATGACTAATTTCCGAATAAAATAACCTGTTGCGTATCAAACATTGCTCGAGAAACTGATTTGGAAATCAAAATTGCAAAAAATACACAGACGTCTTTGCAAAGGGCGACGTTAGTGAAGTTCGAACTATAAAATCCAAGTCTTGTCTTGTTCCTTTTGGTGTAATTTGGTGAGGTAAAGATAACACCTCATCCGTCAGTATGCATAATGCAAATTAGTCTTGTGACCGCATTTGTAAACATATTTTAAACAGCGTATTTTGGAGTAAATGAGCACTTTTAAATTTTGCTAACCATTGAAAAATTGACTCGTGCTCATTTGGTCCAAATTTGCACTCAAAATTACGTGATAACCTATACAAATTTGATTATAAGCTCTCTTCGAAAGTTTTAGGTGATAAAGCACTCTGGTATTCCGCTCCTCTGGCCTCATTATAATTATGCTACGTGCTAGTGTTTTGTATACACCAAATTGAAGAAACGTTGTCCAGTGAAAAGCATAAACCATGAACGATGAGACCGAATGGGATCATGGGTTGGTGGAATTTTCTCGATAATCAAGCTGTTTTGTTTGCTTGAGACATTTTAGAGCATGATTCATGCATCTTGTGGTGATATAAAGGTGCATTCTGTTAGAGACGAAGGTTAATTTACACAATTTCCCAGTAAACCTTTGGGTCGCATCGTTCATGCTTTTCACCCGACAACGTTTCTTCAATTTGGTGTATTATGAAATAGAATGTAAACGATGTACATGTACATATATTAGTCATCTTTTATATTGTTGGTAACAAATCGCGATCATTGATGTCCTGTGTAATAAGTAGTGGTATATTCTTGTGTTTACTTTATATGTTCCTCGTGTTTACTTATGAATAAAGTGTTGAAAAAAGAATGTGACAAATTTCTGTTACATACACCGTTTGTAGTAAATTTTCTGACATGGAAATTCAAGATGGTGCTCTTCTGAGATCATGACGTAATTGCCATAACATATGAAGCCATAATATCATATAACGTCCGAAATTTAGACATGTTTGGACATACGTTTCACTGTCATAGCATATATATTCACGGGTCTGAGAAGACCAAACAAAGCATGTGTAACAAGTAATCCGTCAATCCGAAATTTGTGTAAAAATGAATAAGTAAAAGCTGAATTTGATGGTCAATAATATTTAAGTTATAAACGTCCAAGGACTTTGAGGACACCAAGCTTTCTACCTCCTTCCACCTGGTCTGAAATAGTGCTAAGCGCACCCTTTGCGGCAGACATAAGGAAGCTTAACGTCCGCACAGCTGATATCGTCCCAAAGATTTCTGTGTAGCAATGTTAAACGAACCGCGCTACAATCTTGTTTTTGATTATAATCATCAGGCTGATTCACAATCCAGTTTGTAAATGTTACATCAGAGCCATCCACCCACTCCCACGTCCCTTCGTTTTTCATGTCGTTGAATCCAATCGCAAATAGCATAGTTTCAGCTGATACAACGTGACCAGCAATGAACTCGCCCTCCATAGCGCTGCGTATGGACGTCAGACTGCTATTCAAGCTTTCACAGGCTAGCTTAGCGTCAGTCCAACGCAACGCCGGCGTAAACTCCATAAAGCATGAACTGTTGAAATATAGCCATCCTGTTGGACACTTGGCTGAAAGCAAAAAAACAGGGAGAAAATATTAGTTAATAAAAGTGAACATGTAAATTATTTATACTAACTAATCGCGATGTTGCCATGCGGAAAAAATATCTTGTTTTAATTCTATCGTTTTCTTGCTTTTATAGCCTATTAGATCTTAGTTTTTTTACAATGATACATTTTTATTTATTGATATATTTTCTTTTTTTCACGTAATTGTAAATGATTTTGCTGATAGACTTTTTAGGCGTTTTCTTTTGTCTCTTTAGTTAATATATTATTAATTTTTCTGTTTTAATTTTTTGGCGATTTTTTTTCCTTCCTATTTCTCTTTAAACGAACGTTATACCCTACGATTATTTCTAGGCTTCATGTTGAAGTGATTTGAAGAACTGTTTAAACAACGAGCACTAGTGTTTTATCAGGTTTAAAACTCGAGGCGAAGGCAGTTTTGTTTTGATATTCTGGAACCGGGGAACCTCCAAGACATGAAGAAAATTAAAGGTATGACAGTAGAAAAGATTTCGAATGACCGCTATCTTGGATCCGTTATCTTTGATTTCCATCATAAAAGAAAAACGCCAAAATCAAATTCAGTAGAAAGATGCCAGACTGATCTTAAATGATTATAAAGTTATAAGGTTACAATTTTTATGAAGAAATTCAAAATTTCGATAAACGTACTGTTTGGCAAAAGATGGTTGCCATGTAAACTTTACATAAACAAAAATCTGTCATGTCAAAAAGTTTCCAGATACTTTTCAGAAAAGTTGCGAAATTGATTGTGTATTGGTTGTATGCTTTTAAAGTTATAAACGTTCAAAGGCACTTTCCGCCTCTAACACCCGATGTGAATAGGATTAAATAGATTTTTAAATCGCCTGTGTTAACTACTGGGGATCAAGCTGCAAGTTTACAGACTGATTGCAATTTGTTATTCTCATTCGACAGAGAACCAAAGCAGGCACTTTTATTGCAAGACTTTCAAACATCACAATTTAATTATCGACGTGAAGTCGCCTCAACGACACATTTATCAGTTGACGATCTCTGCTGATTTTATTTCTTGATTTAGAAAATGTTTAAATATTCTACTTAGTAAAAGAAAATTCCATTTTGCTTACGGGTTTGACAGTATTTCCCGCCAAAACACGACGTGCACGAACAGGTGAACCTTTCCTTGGCGACGTCACAGGTCTCGTGACACGTGCCATCATTAAGGCAGCTTTGGCTTTGGTTTGCACAACATCCGTTTGTGCACTCTCTTGACTCGGTATCAGCATCGGCTTAAAATAAAGGTGTTCTAATTAAATCCTTGATTCGTTAAGTGCTTAGCCCTGATTTATAGAGGAGTGTTTAGTTTGTGGAAAGCAATGTAAGGAACGCTGCTTTGCTTTCGGGAAACAGACGAAGCTTGGGAAGATTAAAAATGTACCCGAATGGGTAGGAAGCAGGCCCAAAAAACTGAAAGCTGCCGCCTTAAAGCTTTCGTATGTTTCTCTCGATTTTAAGAATCAATCAACTGCTACTGGTGGAGGCGCGGTGGTCTAGTGGTTAGCGCGTCGGACTATCAACCTGAATGTCGGTGGTAACCGCGTTGTCTCCTTCTGACCCAGGTTTATAAATGGTTACCGACGACATAATGCTAAGAGGTAACCTTGCGATGGACTAGCATCCCATCCATCGCTTCATGCTACAGAAACCGGGTAAAGCTCCGGCAATTGTGAAGACTTAACTACAAAGACGTGCCGTTCCGAAGAGGCCTCACGCAATGTTTAGCGAGGAAAACGGTCCCGGTAGTTATCTGTCTTATCTTCGGCGGTGTCGTAGTCACTTTACCTTGAGTCAGTAGGAGTATATACCGAGTATATACTGAGTATATACTGAGTATATACTGAGTATATTCTGAGTATATACTCAGTATATACCGAGTATATACTCAGTATATACTGAGTATATACTCAGTATATACTCAGTATATACTCAGTATATACTCAGTATATACTCAGTATATACTCAGTATATACTCAGTATATACTCAGTATATACCGACTATATACTCAGTATATACTCAGAATATACCAAACCAGTAGATAGTGTTTTTTTGCGCGCTCTGAGTGGCTACTCTTACTCAGGATAGTATTTGCTATTTATCTCCCGGCATTATTTTTGATTTCATGGCGGGTTTTCTCAGTTTGTCAAAAACCGTAATTTAACTATTTGGGGCTGACTTTGTTCACTTACACTGTAGGTGTTATATACTAAAACAGTTATTCACCAGTGTCGGTGAAGAGTGATAGATATTTTCCTCGCCACTTCGCGGCTCGGCAAATATCTACCACCATTTACTTTGTTAAATAGACGTGTACCTACCCTTATGTTATAGTCAATTACCAGATCGTAGTATTGAGAGCCTTTGATCTGTTTCATTGCACTGGAATTTGTGTTCATATTTTCATTATTCAACTGGCAGTTCTCCTGACTTACACTTGTCATGAAGTTGAACGAGATGCAGCGACATTCAGCCCGACACTTCTCAAAGCAACGGATTGGATCTGTCACCGTGACATTTTCAATGACGTGACCGATAAGTGCGTGGTCATCTACCATGTCTTTTCCAACAGCAAAATAGAATCCGCCATTCAGACAATTGCCATCCCCACACAAGGATACGCAGGGTACCGCGCAAAGCAAAACGCGGACAAAATGCCGAACCAAGGTCAAAAGAATGTTTGCATTTATGCACATAGCTGACATGATCTCGTCTTCGACACTGAACTGTTTTTACAGCGAAACCACGACTCAGTACAAAACCAGTGAGGGTTGCTGGATCTGTTACAAGGATCTGGATCAGCAGAAAATATTCAACATATGTAAAACAACATGGCAAGGTGATATTCCTTACGGAGGGGAAACGACAGATGCAAGAAGAACAAAACAAACCGAAATATCGGGTAAAAAAATATCGTACATACGTAATAAGTTCATTTTTTTCGTCTTGCCTGTCTTTTCTCCGCTGTACGTATAAGGATCAGGTTTATTACGTATTATGAAATGTTCAAGGAAATGCGCGCGCTATGATTGGTTAAACCGAGTTCATTATATAATATATCAAACATGAGACACAGTGTTTCATCAGATTTCCAAACACCGCGAAGTGGGTTGAAAAAGGACTCGCGCAGCCGAGTTTTTTTTAACACACTTTAAGGTGTTTGGAAATCTGATGAAACACTTCAAATGTTTGATATTACTTCTCAAACAAAATGATTTTAGAAGGAGAAATTAAGGATGCAAAAATGAGGAGTGTTTCAACTGATTTCCAAACACTCATTAAATATTAATTTCCTTTGTATTTTCGTCATGAATTATTAATGAGTTCGAGAAAACTCGACAAAGCACGCGGGTGACGTAAGGTTCATCATAATCGTTTTCGGCTCTCCTTGGATCGGCATATATCCTAAGGAAAGTGATGGAAGTCTAAGGTCTAGGGAAAAAACCCTGTGAAAAATTCCCAATAATAACTGTTTATTCACTACGTGGAAATCACATAAAAGAGGTTTTCCTTCGACGAGTTGACTGTTACCTTGTTGGGTACTGCTTGGTCTGAGGTAGATCCTGTTCCTTCGCAACTGAGCACCGGTTTCGGTTTCCACAAAATAGGACCGGGGTGTATCTCTCTGATCTATGACCATAGCGGAATTCCACGTCTTTCACACGGGATTCTGTATGTTGATGGCTTGGTCCTTATGTAGCTCAGGATGTTCCTTGGTGTGTCTGTTGTAATAATGGCTGTGATTGTCCTGTTTTCCATTAAGCCAGTTCCTAAAATCATCTTGATTTCTTGATGGATAGATCTTTCCGAGGGAGTGTGGATTTGAAAATTCGGCCATTTACGAGTTCAGCCGGTGATGCTATGTTGGAACTCAGGGGCGTTGTTCTCAGTGCCAACTGGGCTAGATCTATGTCCTCCCTAGTCTCTATGCACTTTAGGATGGTCAACTTGAGCGTTTGGACTTGACGTTCAACAAACCCATGGCCACGTGGATAGTGAGTGAGGGGATGACTTGGCGATCTCGAAGCCGTATTGCTTTGCCAGTTGCTGGAACTCGCCGTTGGTGAATTGGGTACCGTTGTCGCATTGTAGAGATTTGGAAATTCCATTTTCTGCGAACAACATCCTTGTTTCATTAACTACGCGAGCCCCAGCTGCGAGGCTGTGAAGCCTTCTAAGAAATGGGAACTTGGAATAGTGACCAACAACTATCAGAAACCACGACTGTTGGGTGTAAAACAAATCTGCACTCACGGTTTGTCACGGTTTTGAAGGGATCTCTGAAGGTATCATGGGTTCTCCTTTTGCTGGGAGTTTTGGTACTTCTGGCAAACACTACACGAGTTTACTAGGGTTTCTATTTCTCTGTAAATGCTCGTTCAGTAGAAACAGGACTTAATTTGGCTCGCAGTTTGCATTTTTCTATGCCAAAGTGTCCTTCATGAATTTGCTGCAAGATATTGCCTCGCACTGATTCAGGGACTATAACTCGGCTGCCCGAGAGTACTTTCCCATCTTCTACTGATATGTCATCTCGCAGGGACCAGTACGGTTTTCCTGCCAGATCAACTTTCTTCACATTGTCGGGCCAGCTTTACATGACGTGACGGGATAGCAGCTGGTATGGCGTTATATCCCTGCCAAAATTCTACTTGCTTGCGATGTTCAGTTTACATTTTATCTTTGTTGTCCGACATTTGACATTGCCAAAGTGCAAGAGGGCCAAAAACGCGGTACACGCGCGGCATCGAATTGACTCTCTCCACCTCCGATGAACACCCCTTGGATCAGTCCTAAGCAATGATTGCCTAACTCTCTCCCACACTTATTCGAAAACCTTTACCGCGTACATGACCCATTAGCATCCTCAATCCTTATTCCTGGATGGCCCTTTTGTGCATCCCTAACCATGACATCGAGCTCTTCTTTACCTATGTTACCGTATGCACCTGAAGGTCGCGTGTGTTTTGTGCACAAAGGAAGACAGGTTAAATGATTTAGAACTTGATTCAGTGCTGTTTCATTAAGCTAAAGTGCAAAACAAAATGTGCCGATATTCTAACCTGATACAGAAAGGCCATTCCTTTTTCATTCTCCTCTCTACTGTGCGTGTTGACACTTTAAATAAAAGTGCAATTGTGGGGATTTTAAATCCCTCATCGAGGAGGAAAGATTACTGCTTTTCCTTAAATTCAAAAGCAGGTCTTCCGCGATGCTGAGTGTAAACTTGGAAAGCAAATTCGACGGCTTCCGCGTCAATTAATCTTGATTGAGCCTCGCTTATTACTTCAGTTAGTTCGTTGCAAGCTTGCCCAAGCAGGCGGATAATTTCATCCGTTTTCAGGTGGTTGTCAAGGTTGATAATGTTAACCAGCGTGAGAAGAAATACTATCCATCGATTTCAGCTGGATCTGTCACGTTTTCCAGGGCAGTAATTTTCTGAATGACAGTGTTGTGAGCTTGAAGGTACTCACTTGCACTCGCTGCCATATTGGTTTGCGCCCGCAATAAGTACAGCGGGTTACCTTTAGAAAGGTAAATCATTCGTGCGTGTCGGAGGTTGAAACGTGAAAGTAGCATGAAATGTCAAACTAGCATAAAATGATCAAACATGCATACAGTGATCAAACTAGCATGTCAGATGGCAGCCTTAAGGCCTATTTACACGCTGCGATTTGTCGTGCCGATTTGTCGGCCCCGAGAAATCGTGAAGCAAATCGGCGCGTGTAAATGGCGACCCGATGCGCGCGCGATTTCAATCCGACATGTCGGCCGATTCGGAAAAATCTGTGATCGCTTCACAGATTTCCCCGCGTCGGGCCCGATTTTAAGAACGAAAACGCAATCTGGACAAGAAATCACGAAAAACAAATTATATCTGCAGTATTTAAACTAACAACAACCTAAATAACCTATTGGATACCATTTGTTTTACAAGAAGTTCTTAGCAGAAAAGTTTTGAAATAAAAAAAAGTTCATGTACAATGCTTGCACTATACAAAGAGCGCGCCCACGATTTGTCGTGTTACAATTCACGACAGAACAGTCGTGGCCGACAAATCGGCCCGACAAATGGCAGCGTGTAAATAGGCCTTTAGAATAAAAAAGTGTAACAGGAATGGTGCGCGGAAAAATAATGTTGCATTGCGAAACTCCAATGCCGCATTGTGAAACTGAATACAATGTCGCATTGTGAAACTCTTATGTCGAATGTAGGACAACAAAGATAAAATGTGAACTGAACATGAAAAGCAAAAGTCGAATGTTGGCGGGGATATAACGCCATAGCTGAGACGTTGGAGTTTCCAGTTTGTTCAGCCTGGTCGAGTTGGTTTGTTTTTAGTGTACAATATAGCGAGACTAGTTTCAATGCAGTACATGCTTTTAAGCCGAGAATAGCCCAGTGGTGTCTGTAACGTAGAAAATGCAGCTAATCTTCTTCTCTTTGTACTTACGTGTATCTTTAGCTGAATAGTTTTTCTTGAAGGCTGGCTTTGTTCCTTGACTAGGTTGTTTGTTGGATCTACAAACTGATTGCCAATGATTGGCTTTTCCACATTTTAGACGCGATGCCGCTGTAAGCTGGGCATTTATTCCGCGGGAATTGCGAATGTTGTTTACCGCAGTTGTTTCAGAATTCTTTCTGAATAGAATCGATATTCCTGCCTTCTTGATAGCTTTTACTATGCTCAGTCAACGCCTCCATGTGCTTGCTCGTCGCCTCATGGCTTCTTGCAATCTCGACAACGGCCGCGAGCATCATTGTTTTATCTCGAGTGATGAGAGATTTTTGGACGTCGGGGTTTTTTAACCCCCAGATAAGCTGATAGAACACTTTTTCTTCGACTTCAGCGTTGTCGCGGAAGTGACATTTTGCTGCTAGTTTTTTTTTCTTGTTGAGATAAAATCATCGACTGGCTCGCCTGGTTCTTGTCGCATCCCTTCTGGTGTGTATCTACATCCCTTGTAGTGTGTAGTGTGTATCTCTTGCAGTGTGTGTGTGTGTTGTAGTTCAATTTTATCCTTCGTTCAATTTTGATTTTCCATTGTTCTTTTCTATGCTAATATATGGTAATGATTATAAAACAAAGAAAAATCAAAATTGAACCAAGGATAAAATTGAACTACAACATGTACACTCGTCTTCGCCTTCAATTTATTCTCGAATATTCCGAAAATAACGGCAGGCTTTTTCCTATCGTCTGCGAACGTCCAGCTGTTGTACATATCAGGCCCTTTTTCTCCCGACCAGAGTAAAATATCTATTAGTTAATTTTCTCATTGTCGTTAGTGTCTTTGAGAATGCTTGTTAAGTTGACATTTCTGTTTGAATTTTCCGAATGCAGTTACCGGATCAGGAGCGTCCCAGTTCATCTGTGGCGACTTGAAGGATGCAGATGTAACCATATTTCGCTTTTTTGCTGGTCTATCTCAACGCAACTTCGATCTAGAGATAAACCGAATGAAACGCTGCCATCATATAATGCTTTATGGTGAATTTTATTCGACGCGATTCGTAGTTGTCTCCGTGAATGCCGACTCTCTGCCTAATAACCTGCTTAAATGTATATCTACAATATATCCTAATTAAGCTTTGCCTATAACTATACAAAACATACATTACTGCATAAAACTGTACATGCTTATATGCGATATGTTATACACATACCCACGGCAATAGTTCGCTGTGAATGATAAGCGAACCAACATAAAATTTCTAGAAATTGCTTACAACTTAATTAACTGTCGAAAAAGTTCGAGAGTCGGTCTCCGCCGCTATGAGACAATAATAAGATAAATTTCTAGTTGAGTCCACTTTTTGTTTTAGTTTTAGCCCTGTTGCTTAGATTTGAAAACTTCAGCTTACGCCTAGAGTGTCCGAAAAGATCCAGATTTAATTTGATGATAGCTAATTTGACTCAAAGTTCGTAAAATAGAATTATCACAAGTCACCATGAATATGGACTTAAGAAAGACTAGAAATGGTCAAAACGTTGCAACCTACTTTCAACTGACGTATTCTTGCAAACCAACTTTGTTTTGCTACTTCAGTGCCGTTTTGTCGTCAAAAGAACTGATCTATTAACACCGCCATTTCCTGTTGGAAATGAATGTATTTTTGGTCATTTTTGTGTCTGAATTTTGAATTTGTCAGCATGGGAGCTCAGTTTATAGTTTTCGATTAATGTAAAAGATAGCAACAAAGAAGTTGAGGGGGGGGGGGGGGGGGGGGGGGGGCAGGGGATAGTCAAGAAACAATCTTAGAAAAGCACGACAACATTTTGTCCATCTCTAGTTCTTGTTATGTTTCACTAATAAATAAGAGAGGGAGAAAAAAAGGAAGCAAGATAATATCGGCGAGGAAATTAATCCTCCTGGAATGCTTATTGTTTCAGGATCCATCTAGAGATTTTTGCAATAAATGTTGCGCAGATCTGGATGAAAACCTCAGTTATTAATTAATGGCGAGCGAAGAGTAAACAGTATTACGCTAAAAACACCTGCTTCGTTGGCCTATTGTTTCTTCACACGGTGATGATGAGCTGGGAGACACTATTCAAATGGTGTCAATTGGCGTCGTCATGTTAAGGTGGCTCGACTGGGTTTTTGAGCGACGATACCGTTTAGCTTTGAGAAACTTGTGTACCACCACAAACGATCCAACGGAAAATTGATTGCCACAGCTGTACTAGAGAAAGATTAAAGTTTCAGATGAGATTAGTTGTATGGAAATCGGAGTTGCCAAAGCAACGTTATGACGTCACTTCCGGTTTTACATAATACCGAATTACTTGTCATCAAGAGATAATTTTGGAAAACGCTCTCTGGATCTTCGACCTGACGTACTTGTCCTTGAGTCTACAAAATTTTACAAATTTCTATGGAAGCGTTTTCGAGAAAATTTCGAGTGAATTTTTAAGGTGTTAAAATACAACAAAAACAAAACAATTTTGAAATGTTATTAAAACTTATGTCTACAGGGCTTGATGAAATAATGTTTTGGTCTGCCATGAATTTTATACCATCCAAATACATTAGGTGAAAATCTCAAGGAAATCGCTCCGTTTGGATTTCAGAAATATTACCTTGAATATGAACTGGCCTGGAGTGTTATTTCGCTTTTACATCAAAAATTGACCCTTCACTTATTAAAATTGTCATGAATTAAAAAGCGAATGATGAATTTTTTTAAAACTTAGTCCTCATAAAGATTAATTAATATTCAATACAACTGCCAAGTTTCAAATTCATTGAAACGTTCTAAGGCTGTCAATTTGCAGCCTCAACGTAGGAAAATATTGAGCTGATTTTCACGAAAGTGATTTGTTGATCTCATTATGTGTCTCCATTGTCTCGAATCGCCATGCAATTGTAAATTTCAGTACATAATGAATTCATAAACACTTCATTGCTTTGTTTTAAGTGTTACATGAATTCATGATGTACTGAAAGCTACAATTCCACGGCGATTTGAAACAATGGAGATGCATAATGAAACAACAAGCCACAAGCGCGAAAATCAGCTCAATATTTTCCTGAGTTGGCGCTAAAAATTTACAGCCTTAGAATGTTTAAATGAATTTGAAACTTGGAGATTTTATTAAACATTAATTAATCTTCAAGTTTTAAAAGAATTCATCATTCGCTTTTTAATTCATGACAATTTTAATAAATGTAGGGTCAATTTTTGATGTAAAAGCGAAATAACACTCCAGGCCAGTTCATATTCAAGGTAATATTTCTGAAATCCAAACGGAGCGATTTCCTTGAGATTTTCACCTAGGGTATTTGGATGGTATAAAATTCATGTAAGACCAAAAAATTTTTTCATCAAGCCCTGTAGACATAAGTTTTAATAACATTTCAAAATTGTTTTGTTTTTGTTGTATTTGAACACCTTAAAAATTCACTCGAAATTTTCTCGAAAACGCTTCCATAGAAATTTGCAAAATTTTGAAGACCTAAGGACAAGTACGTCAGGTCGAAGATCCAGAGAGCGTTTTCCAAAATTATCTCTTGATGACAAGTAATTCGGTATTATGTAAAACCGGAAGTGACGTCATAACGTTGCTTTGACAACTCCGATTTCCATAAAACTAACCTCATCTGAAACTTTAATCTTTCTCTAGTACAGCTGTGGCAATCGATTTTCCGTTGGATCGTTTGTGGTGGTACACAAGTTTCTCAAAGCTAAACGGTATCGTCGCTCAAAAACTCAGTCGAGCCACCTTAACAGTTTTCGACGTACTAATCTCAGCGCAAAACTCGGCACGAAATAAACAAAATATAAGACAAGAGGCTACCAGTAGCCTATACTCATGCGCTTGCATAAGAAAGTTTTATGGTTTATTTTAAACGGGTCACGCACACCTTCCCGCAGAGCGAATTTTGCGTGATACTCATTGCACCAACACTCAAGACATGTTGGTTGAAGCTACCATTTTTTCTGTACTCGCTTTGAATATTTAATTTGATTTCCGATCAAACCCACACTAGTGTAATACTTTCCAAACCGTGAATTATTTCTATTACATTGGGTTATTCCAGAAATAATTCACTCCCCCCCCCCCCCAACCGACGGATGGCAATATTGTTTGACCCCTCCGCTCGGATTTTCTGGCCGGCTAGATCCCCCTCCCGCCTGGATTTCCAAGCCCAGAGACCCCTTCTCCTGTCCGTATTCCAATAAATTTATGGAAACCCTAAATTTACAGGTAATAAAAAAAAACATGTAATCGGATTCAAGAGATTCTGCTTTTATAATTAATGTTAAAACTGTGGTGACGAGCGCTATAAATTGGTGAAATATTTTAAAAATAAATATTGCGTGAAGCACATGACACTATTCAAATCGGATGTCAAATTGTGTATCGTCATGTAAACGGTTTCGGCGTTCTAATTACTCATGCTCGTAGCGGCATGAGTTATAAAATGGACTCCGTTTTTCTTTTTTATTATTATTACTCATGCGCGTAACGGCATGAGTTATAAAATGCCCTCCGTTTTCTTTGTTTTATTATTTTTTTTTGTGTCACGATTTTGCATGCAAATTTATGCACGCATATTTTATATTGTGTGTAGGTTTATAAGGGGAAACCAAACAGCCACCATCTGGATTTGCTGAGTTTTCCATAAAGTAAAAAAAAACTTACTTACTGAGCCATCAAAATCAATGAAAGGATTCTAAATGATTTAAGAGAGTAAACGTAATTGCCAGGTACGTTTTCATTTAATTTAAACAGGAACTTCAAAAACGAAAGTGAAGTTCGCATAATTCCTGAATGTTCAGAAACTGTATGTGAATATCGAAAGGTTCATATCGTAAAATACTGCGATGGATATTTATATATAAGATTAAAATAAACATAATCTCACTTTAAGGTTGCGTTCGATTGATTCTATTCCGGAATAAGCGAGGCGAAAGAAACGAGAATGCAGCTTACCGAATGGGGCGACTTGGCAGGGTTTCACATCCGGAAATGGATCTCGAACGAACCGGACGTAATAGCCCATTTCCGATATATTGAGACGCGTAAGACTGGTACCAAATAAAGGCGCGAAAGCGAGGCTTGGGGGAATAGAAATTCAAAACACAAGCCGTGAGAGAAGTCCTAAAACCGAAAAGTCGAGAAAAGCATTTCGGAATGTCGCTGAAATTAAGAAAAAATGGACGAACAATTTGATAAGAAGACCGTTCCTTGGTTAAAACATTATTTAACAGAAAGAGGAATACAGGTAACTGATCAAGGACGCAGTAAACGTAAAGCTGAACTGGTGGAGCTCGCAGTAAAGGCACGTGAAATTAAATTACAAAGGATTGATGAAGATGACGAAGACATCTCTGACGTGATAGCTAGTAAACTGAGAACTGAAAAGGGCACAATACCTCGCCCCGGAAATATCCAGAGCTGGAGCTACGATTTTTCTAAGATGCCTCCATTTACTTTCGCCGATTTATATATGTACTTGATTGGCTCTGAGGAATACACCGCCGAGAACCTCAAGTCATTTAAGAGTCTGCTTGGGTACAAGTTGTTCACGGATGGTCATGTTCAAGATTGTATGATGCATTGTTTCAAAGACATGAGTTGTACTTTATTCAAGTTCAAGGTGTTACCAACGGAGAGGTCCAAAACTGACGACAATAAACTGACATACAATGGTTTTTTAATCATGGAAGACTCTGGTGTAGTTAAAGATGGATTTTGCCCTTGTAAGGGAGGGTAAGTATATGCTGTACTTAACTGATTATTAACCAGACAATTTCATTCAATACTGTGCACTCCTGTGGACACAGAATGCAAGTTGAAATGTGGTGGCTGATAAAATAAAATAGAAAAACCTTTGAATGCAAAGGTCCACACGACTCAGAAATTAAACTTGCTGGTAGGAGCCGTTACAATGTTTTCTTTCAGTATAGCCCTGGCCCTGAGGAAGACTTGTTCTATTAGTTGAAATATTGGCCATTTAATGAATCTGCCCTTTGCTGTAGTGCCAGCCTTGCATTCAGTTTTGTATTTTTGTATTTTTAAAATAATAAAAATGTTTGGAGTATTCCTTGCTGAGAATGATGGGTAGTAAAGTTTGCTATTTGAAATTACTTTGGAAGTAGTGGGGTAGTGGGGGAGTAGGAAGAAAAAAAATTACCCTGAATTTTGTATTTTTTAACCACCTTTCATTCTAAAAATAATCCCTACAACCTCTTCATTGCATTTTTTATTTTTCTTTGCATGTAGATTAGACGGAACATGTCGTCACATTGCAGCTGTGTTGTTTGACCTAGAAAATACTGCACGCATCAATGATGTAAATTCCTGTACTTCAGGTCAGTGCCAGTGGTTAAGACGAGCAAAGCCTAACACCAACTCTTGTTTATTACAAGAACTAAAGCTAGCAAAGTGTGAATATGGCAAGCAAGAAAAAGCATATGCAGATATCAACAAATTTGATCCAAGGTCAATAATACCTGATCCTGATACACTGAACAGACAACTCCGAGAAGGTTTGCAGCAGGTTTGCAGTAGTGCTGTTGGACTTCATGTACTTTCTCATTGTCCACCTCCAACTGTTGATGAAGATATTCTACAATCTTTCATTACCTTAGATGAAAATGTTGAAACTGTTGAAGAGGTAGAGGCTGTTGAAATTTTCTCTATCTCTGACATTAGAGATAACTTTGTCTCTTTACACAACATTCAAGTCAGTGCTACTGAATCAGTTGACACTCAGTTAGTGTCACAGTTTTTTGAAGCTGTTTCCCTTACTCAGGAGCAAGCTGACATGATCAACGAAAAAACCAAGGGCCAAGGGGAGACTGAATTCTGGTCTAAACAGAGGGTTGGAAGGCTCACTGCCTCAAACTTCTACAAAATATGTCATCTTAGAGAATCTACAAATAAAGATAACACATTAAAAGAACTTCTCAATTACTGTCCACTGCCATCAGAGAGAACACCAGTGCAATTTCATTGGGGCCATGATAAAGAACAGGCAGCAATTGATTTATACACAACAAAATTTAAAAAAAAGCACCAAGGCCTATGTGTTACAAAAAGTGGACTTGTAGTCAATACATCATGGCCACACCTAGGAGCCAGCCCAGATGGTATCCGATATTGTGAGTGCTGTGGTAAGAGAGTAGTAGAGGTCAAAAGCCTGTTTTCAAAACGAAACCTCCCTCCGCATATTGCTGCATCAGAGTACATCATTAAAGTTAATGGAAAGTACCAACTGAAGACTGAAACAAGATGGTACTACCAGATACAGGGGGAACTTGCCACAACTTATTTGAAGAAGGCAGATTTAATTATATACACAAATAAAGGAATTCTAGTTATAGAGGTGGAGTTTAATAAGGAATTTTGGAAAGCAATGCTGAAAAAATTGACAGACGTTTACATTGGGTACATGATTCCTGAATTACTGACTCAAAAAATACTTAAAAAACTATCATGATTGTTAATAGAAACCAGGCCACGTCACTTAAGCTAATTTTTAGTTTAGTTTGCGATGAATTTCCGGTGAAAATGATTTGAAACTAGTTTGATTTGTATTTTTCATTGTCCCAAATGTAATATTATCATGATTCGTAAACAAATAAAATACAAATCAAACTAGTTCAAAATCATTTTAACCTGAAATTAATTTTATACAACAATATGCACATCGGGACATATAAAAAACATGGACCGCCCCTGTGGACCCGATCCATGGACCACCTCATAGACTCAGTCCATGGACCACCTGATGGACCACCCCTAATTTTTGTCAATTTTAATATTTTTTTCCCTGAATTTTTCTGTCAGTAAAAGGTTGGACTGCGGATTAGGGACGGTATAAAACACAGTCTTCAGTTTAAATAAATATGGTGTTCAACATCGAGTAGCAACATTGAGATGCAAGTAGAACAAGAAGGACTGGACCAAGTCCCAGTCTACAGCTATAATTATGGGATGCAGACAATCCCATGTGCTCTTCTTTGGATTCTCTGTGCATGTGTAGTCAAGAAATACTGATAAAACTAAGCCAAGTGGAGTATAAACAGACACATGCATTGAGAGCACTAAAACTTCAAATGCTCCTGCCCCAACAGTACCAGCCAGGAATCGGACTGCATATAAAATGCATGATAATAGGAAGCTAAATATTCAGATATTGAATGCCATATTAATTTAAACTTAAGTCCTCAGTGAGCAGTCCATCCTTTATACTGACAGAAAAATTTTGGGGAAAATAGTGTTAAAATTGACGAAAATTAGGGGGTGGTCCATGGACCAGGTCCATCAGGTGGTCCATGGACCGGATTCACAGGGGTGGTCCATGGACCCGGGTCCATGTTTTGTATACGTCCTGTACATCACATTTACTCTGTTACGGAAATGACATTGTCATTAACTCTAGTAAATGCTGGGAACATCGAGGGGGGCTGCAACTGCTTAGCCCACCCCCAACCCCAATATTAAATGTAAAAATTCTTACATATTAGAGATCTTTTCAACTTGTCAACATTATTTTAAAGGTCTCCAAAAATGACAGTTCAGATAATAACAAGTGATTTCTTCAAAGAAGAACAAACCATAATAAGTTTTTCTGCGATTTTAAGGTTTCCGTTAAAACAAATATGTTTTTTTGGTTTTTCAAAGTGATACTAAAAATAGGTGACAGACAAAATTGAGATACAATAACTTTTACTTGGTTAGAGGAGGAAGAAGATTGCACAATGATGCACACACAATCACTTCCTGGTCAATTAACTTTAAAGATGTTAACGGGATGTTTCCATGGAATACTTTGAATTCTTTCAACCTCTCAATAGCTCTTTCGACATGTATCCTCACTTTTGCAATGGTACTTGTTTCTTTGCGAGCTTTTCTTGACAACTGTTTACCTGGGTGAAAAATTAAAACTTTAAATTAGACGCTGTTATTTTTTAAGTGGTTGCCTACCTTTTAGTGAATGGCGTTTGGAGAGAAGCTACATATGAGTTAAAAAAAGCAGAAAGAAATCCCCATTTTAGGGATAGTAAGAACAGCATTGGTTACCTTTAGTAAAAGGGGGCATGTTGAGTTTCACTCCTTTTTTCGTGAGAATATCTCTGATTGTAAACCCCCTGTCCGCCATGACTTGGTCTCCCTCTTCTAGAAGGTCTATAAGGCCACTTTCTTGAGTAATTCGCCGATCGCTTGTGCTCCCAGACCATAATTTTGAGATAAAAGAAAAAGCTCCAGATGGGGTAATTCCTACCAGTAACTTGACAGTGTTGTGATGTTTATAATCACTCCATGTGGCCTTTTGTGCGCTTGGGGAGGAAGGCTTTTCAATAAAAAATTCAGTGCAATCGATGATGACGCGTGTGTCTGGGTATTTTGAAAACGATCTAGGTATGTGGGTTTTAATTTCCCCATTTGATGGCCAGCGAAGAAGTGAACCTTCAAACGTCAGAGCTAAAAAGCGAACCCATGTCATATAAATCTGACTAACTGTACTGACAGAAACTGCGAATATGTCGGCAAGATGCCTTTCCATAAGCCCCAGTTTCAGCCGCAACAGAACAAGAATAAACTCCTCTTTCAATCCAACATCGCGTTTTCGCCCTGGCTTTTTTTTCTCAGGATCATCCTGGTAGTAGGATTTCTTACACTTGTTCTTGTCCCAATACTTCATTTTTCCTGCATACGGAAGGAGGGTATTTAAGAGAAGCATAAAACACGATAGTGACGGAATGCCTGTGTAAAATTTTATAGATTCATCACTTTTCAACACGTCTTGAACCACTTGCTCTCTTCTTCTTTTGGCATTAGCACCTACTTTAACTTCTTGGCTGGGGGTTGTTGTTGAAGTCGAAGAATTTATTCCCCGTTCCATTTTCGCTAGGTCTTCCATTGTAAGCTCGGTCTGGCATAGCACGTTTCTGTGTTGCTCGTCCACGTTTTCCAATCGGTCCGTGTAGTCGTGGTCGCTGATCACACCAGTGTTCGCTGCTCTGCATTCTTCTGATGAATTCATTGTACCGATTGTACCTTCCTGCACGTCTGTCCTTTGTCTTTTCGCCGGGAACTCTGTTGAATTATCTGCCGAGTGTTCTGCTCGACGATCCCGCTTCTTTTGCCTTTCTTTACGATGATCAATCTTTGCTTCGGGCTGTTTCGGATCAAATATTGTCGGCACACCACCCGAAATGACTTCATTCTTTCCGGAAAGCGTCTTTTTAAGGTCATGTCCACTAAAATGTTGCGAGCATATCCGAGGATCTGTAAGAGTCTTAAACTTTTCGTCCGCCCTTCGACAAAATGCTTCCCACTTTTTGTGTAGTTTCTGATCGGATGGAAAGCGAAAATAAGAGAGATCTGGCTTGTTGTGGCTCCCATTATTACACAAAGCAACTGCACAGTATTTAACCATCGTTTAACGGCTACGATTAAGGCTCAAAAATTAAACATTTCCTATCTTTCCTTACTGTATGTTTGACGTTCTCGCGCGCTATTCCCCCAAGCCTCGCTTTCGCGCGTTTATTTGGTACCAGTCTTACGCGCCTAAATATATCGGAAATGGGCTATTGTCGACGTTGCGGAAGGAGATAGGGCTTCTGAGATAGATCGACTTAGAAAAGAGAGAATTTCCAACAACCAAGACCCTGGGAGTCCTGTGGGCTGCTACGGATAACGAATTCTTCTTTAGACACTAGCTCTTTGCAGATGGACGTTTTCGAATTCACCAAGAGAAATGTTTTAAAGAGAACAGCAACAGTTTATGACCCATTAGGCTTCTTATCACCTTATGTAATCAGGTCCAAGTTGTTGATACAGAAAGCTTGGCTGGAGGCACAGGAGTGAGACGAGCTGTTGCCCACACATCATCAGCGAGAATGGACTAAGTGGTTTCGAGGGTTGGAAGACCTTGAACTCATGAAAATCCCAAGGTGTTTGAAAGACCCAAGTGCTTAGGTGGAAGAGTTAAGCATCCATACATTCAGCGACGCTTCAGGGAAAGCATATGCCGCTGTAGTCTAGGTACGTCATGTATATGAGGGTGGCAACGTTACGTAACGTTACCGT
>JAJGOT010000716.1:47500-75000 GCA_022457155.1 Cladopsammia gracilis | reverse complement strand
TAACGCAACTGTTGGTGGAGATCCGCATGTTATTGAAAGGCGCAGTAATTCCCGCATTTCTGGGACTCCAGGACATGCACTGTACATGTTAACTCTGATCGCGAACCTGCTGTAGAATTCAGAACTGACCGAGTCAGATAAAAATAGTTTCGATCAGAAAGAAAGCAATAATTCAGAACAAATCGACAAAACTATTTTTAACTGAGCGACAAGATAGACAACCGATTAGAAACCAGCCGATTTCGAGTGACTTGATCGCTTACGGCTTTGCCGCTCATGGGTTCCGCTCCTCATGAAGAGAAAACACAAATCCGCTGCCTCCCCAGGTAAACCACCAAGAAGCTTATTAAAAGGCGATTCAGGGTGTATGTAAAAGGCGGAACGCACCCGGAACCACCCGGAACCCCCCGGAACCTGCCGGAACCGACCCGGAACCACCCGGAACCACCCGGAACCTGCCGGAACCCACCCGGAACCGACCCGGAACCATCCGGAACCACCCGGAACCCACCCGGAACCTGCCGGAACCTGCCGGAACCTGCCGGAACCCACCCGGAACCCCAAAAAAATGAAATAAAAAATTAATAACAATAGAATAATAAAAATAAAATAAAAATAACAACAATGAAGGATACCCTAATATAAAAAAAGACTGATAGGTAGTTCATACCTAAAAAAGACAGGACTGACGTGACTGACGGAGTGCTCGCCATGCAAAGGTCAAAGTCCAGAGTATTTTTACGACTCGAAACCACGTGCGTTAGCGTTGTGCAAGTTAGCAAGTCAATGAGAGAGCTTCCACATTTGTTTACATTTCGACCATGAATGAGGCGAAAGATGAGATTTTCATCATAGAAGATGAACCTGAAGATGACGATAAAGAACTGTATCAGTCAGTTTTCATCAAAACCGAGGAGTCGTGCCCTAATGCCAGGTAACATTTCGTTCGTACAAACAAAAATTTGACTGTTTACAGGTATAATGGTATGTAAGGAGCTAATCATTTCCCTAAATATCTGTTCACAAATTTACACGGTTTCATTTCCGCAGTACTTTGAAGACAGGACGAAATGATGACAATGGGCTAATCGAAATCCTTTCCTCGCCGGAAACAAGTCCGGAAAAGAAAAGGTAAGCGCAGGTTCATAAGTTTCACGGAGGCGTAGCGAATTGCATGACAACAACAGCCGGAACTATACGAGGTCACTCAAGGAATTTTTTTCCAAGCTAGTTGGTTTTCATCAAATAATGGTGAAACTGCCTTTAGCTTACATGTCAGACGAGGGTGGAAGGGAGCCGGGGGGTGTAGGAGGTGAAAAGATACGAGCACATGTATATGGCTGCAATTTTGGTGACAAAACATGATACAAGTTCAAGGACAAAGACTTTTGTTATTACTCACAATATACTACTGTTTGTGCAACGGGTGCAACTATGGTATGGCTTTGAATGAGCAAAAATGGGAGATTTGAAATTTTTTTTAAAAAAAAAAAAAACAGTATCTCATGAATGCGATTTCATTTTTTGTTTTTGTTACCTATTAATTTAGGGCCTACAAATAGTTAAATGAAAATCCGGACAGGACGGGGACTCTGGGTTAAAAATCCAGGCGGGAGGGTGGGCCTAGCGGGCCTGAGGAAATCCGGACGAAGGGACGGTAAAAAAATCTTGCCATCCGTCGCGGGGGGTGCATTTTCTCTGGAATAACCCATTTTACACAGGTTGCATGAGATGTAGTCACAGGAATACCAAGTCTTTACATTGATTATCAATTTCCTTTTTACAGCAGTTACCACACACAGTTCTCGACTGCTTATTTTTTAATCTTTGGAGCTATTATTGTGAAATTTAAATAGAATTTTTCATTTTGTAGATGTAAGGTTGATGTTTCAGAGGACAAAAGTTCTGAAATAGGAATTCACAGGAGATGTTTAGAATTCCAGCCGAGGTAAGTTACAAACATTCTGAAAAATGTGAACCAATACATGTAAGTGACCAGAGTAATCTTCCTTGAAAGGTTGTCATTGACGATGGCCCATCAAGGTTATCAGCTCTTTCAGAACAGATAACTTCAGGACTATTAAGGATATATCTGACTAATTTTTCAAAACGGCACCTAAGAAAAATTCAGGACATTTTCAACTTTTGTGCATCCAAAGGCCCTGGTGATCAATATATTACGGCTTATTATGACAACTCAGGATCGAAGAAACTCATGTAGCTTGGAAAACAATTAAAAATGACACTGGCGCCGTGGGAAATTAATCTCGACCTCTGACCCCTTTGCTGGCCCGAAATATACTTCTCGAGTTCACATTTATTTAGTGATCGATTTTTTTGAAGACTTTTTTAAACTGTAAATTTGCTTATTTTTAAACGAGTTTCTTCTGTTATGATGGAAAAAAAAGAAACCACAGCAAAACCAAACAGCTCGGTAACAAATAGCGACGTCATTGTTCCCAAGTTTACATAAGGTATAACAGTTCTCGGGACAGTTCTCGCCAAGCTTTTAGCCAGGTGGCAATTTCAACATATATTGCACTTACTTCAACATAACTGTAAAATTCAAAGCACATGGTCAATTACAATATGCATGCATGTTATGGCTTCTTATGATCTAACATGTTATTTCTTCCAAACAAGCGCATTTCATGTTTTTCACAAAGTCCTCACCGATAAGGCATTGTAAATGATAATTATCTAAACATCTTTTTAATTCGAATCAAGTGAGAACTGTTGTAAGTACCACGTGCAGTTGTCCTGGTGACTTAAATTATAGACCAGTCAGAGATATTCCATCCCACTATCTTGCCGTGGATTTTAAAGAAACCCCATGATATATATATGATATGATATATATACTCAAGGACATTTTGTAGTGAATGACAGTTTACATGTTTAAATGATGATGACGACAACGGTGACGACAACGATGACGATCGGAATGGTCTCGCATGTCGTGCCGAGTGTAGAGAACTCGTCAGGGAAGAGAAAGCAAAAAAAAGAAAAGAAAAAAAACGTCCCTAGGGTAAACCAGGAATCACTAAAAATATAGATGAAATCTATGAATAATTGTAACATTTAGCGGGCTTAGTCTGATTTACGTTACTCTGTTTTGCTTTCTGTTAGGAACTGCGGAGAATCGTTGAGAATCATCAGTTACTTTGCCGGGAATTTATGTTTTCCCATGACTGAAATAAACGATGGGGAATTTTCTGTGACTGAAACTGCCCGCATTCTATTATCAACAAATTCGACATCAAAAGTTGTTTGTCAAAAAAGCCCTAAAGGCGTCCAACTGAACTCCTGTTTCTTGGTTAACCTTACGAACTTGAAAGACCCACGTGACGTACGTGCCGACGATCTAGGAACCTGGAGACACAACGGAGTTGTTACCACATACCTCAGTGTTAATCGAAGTGCAAATAAGGTGGGAGAGATTTTGCAACGCCCAAAGAATTTCAGGCCCAGTAAGGAAGATATGGAGGACAGTGATATGTTTGTTATGCGTCGCATATATCACGCAAACGGAACTGCGTCAGATTACAAAAGACTGATTGTAGAAATGGAAGGTAAGAACCACTTGGTACTTTGAGGTGTCTGAACACAGATTTTTTCGCGTGTCAGTGCGCGCCCAAAAGCCGAGAAAAACAAGCATGGCGCCGATAGTCTATAGTAACTTCTTTATGTCGTTTTCTATGGAGTCGAGTGTTGTTTTTCTCCTCAAAATCACTTGGTTTGTAAAATGCGAAAGCTTATGTAGGGTCTACGTTTATCTTCTAAGAGGAAGTGAGGTCGCAAGGAACCCAACCTTTTTGTTTGTTTTTCGTTTTTCTCATGAGAACCCAGTTAAATCCAGCGCGTGCGCCATTGACCAAACAATTGAGACTGAGTGTTCTGTTGACCTTCATAGAAATGCGCCCTTTTCTTGAAAACCAGATATTGTAGTGATTAATCTACATCTGTTTTATCGTTTAAGTCTCTCTCCTTCTAACGGAGCACTCTGTTAAACGCATCCTTTCTTCTTACCCAGATCACAAAGGCTCCCTTTTGCCTGTATGCGTCCTCAAGTACAATTTCGATGGGGCAGAACATTATTTTGATGTTGCATCGCATGGTAATTCAAAGGGAAGAACAGGATACATGCGAACAATGCCTAGTACACTGGATCTCCTGAAAAAGGAGGCGCAGAGTTATACGCCTAAAGTAGCCGTGGAAGTTGTAGACGATGCTAGTGGTGGTATCATGGAAGCTGACAGCGCTGGTAGTTTACCTAGGAATCGGCAACAGGCTGGCAATTACAGAAGATCCGTATCAGGAAGCAATGAACGACGACGAAAGAACGTGAAAGGCTTAAGGGACGAACTGTCTGCCGTAATGGAAATGTGTTTCAACCAGTCTCGTACTCCGGAAACAGCGTTTGTCCGCAAGGTTCAAGGCGCTCCTGACACTATGTGTGTTCTTGCTTCCGACTATCAATTACGTGAATTGGAACGTAATGCAACAAAACCTGAAGCTTTTAAAATCGTCTCAGTGGATCCAACATTTAATCTTGGAGCGTTTGATGTCACGGTAATGACTTTTGAGCACGGGCTTGTTATCAATAAGCGTACTGGTAAACACCCTGTCGTCATGGGTCCGGTCCTGGTGCACCGACGAAAGCAGTTTTCAAACTACTTTTACTTTATGTCCTCCTTGGTGGAGCTGAAACCCTCACTCTCTGAAATTCAGGCATTTGGAACGGATGGAGAGACTGCTTTGCAGCAGGGTTTGTCCAAGCCCTGCACCAATTCAAGGCTCCTCAGATGCTTCGGGCACTTCAAGAGAAACTGTGGAGACAAGCTCGCTGCTCTTGGCGTCCCCAAAGAGTTCCACGGAGCGTACATTCGGGACATATTTGGTTACAACATTGGAAGCACTCACCATGAAGGGCTGGTGGACTCAGATAGCGAAGAAGTGTTCCATGCCAAGCTTTCGTCGCTTGAGGTAAATTACCAATTAAAGATACCAAATGTATTCGAACAATAGATGGACATTATTCTCCTTTCATGTTTTCCTCCCCTTTTGGCCACGACGTGCCCCTTCACCGTCCCAAGGCAATGCTGATGACATGAAAATAACGAATTATGAGACTAGCCCCCGTTCAACATAACAATACATTAAGGTAGTTCCACTGGCAAATTTGTGCATTTTTTGACAATATTAAACAAATAGACGAATATTTTCATTCAAAATGCACCAAACTTTCCATGCACAATCTCTATTGTCGCACAATCTCTATTGTCTATTGTGTCTATCTCTATTGTTTTTGGACATAATGACACCCAATGGTTAATAATTACACAAATTGATATAAATATTAACTTGAAATTGTGAACATTTTCTCACAACCCTTTATATATGGAACAAAAATCTTAAATTTATTTTGATTTTTCATCCAACAATACAAAAATATGTGTTCGATCCATAGGATATATAGTAAGAAGATATCGTCAAATTTTCATATTTTGTAATTACCTTTCACTTCCATGGGCACCCGGCAATACCATAAATTTGAGATATCTGCTTGGGTCGAACACACGATCGTAGACGACCACAAGTCTGAACTACATGCAAAGTTTAATCCAATGTTTTACCTTTCAGAAATAGAACGTCATTTTCGGGTACTCTGTCGAGTAGACAAACCAAATTCAAGTCCATTGAGCTGAAAATCTGGTGAAAACTCCCGTAAAATCTGTGTTATTGAAGAGCTTTTCGCCCTTCGCGTTAGATTCCGCCATTTTGGATAAGTTGCCGCTGTCTAAAAGGCTTGCGGTCCCATAAAAAACACAAGGCTTTGTTTTGCCTACGCGTTGCTAGGTGAGCACTCGTCCCAGACCCCCGGTTACTCAATAATTGATGCAAGAAGACTAGGAACAAGACTTTAGATCCACTATGGCGTCCAAAAGAGAAGATACACTTTGGAGATAAAAAAAACCCTCACAAATAGCTACCAGCATGAAAAAAATCCAGGAAAAAAGCACAGAAATGAATGTAGGACTTATCAACCGACCCAGTTCCTCACTCGGAAATGCTGTTCTTTTCCTGCAAATATACAAACTTCGGCTTTACTGTTCTCATTCTACGAAGGTTTTTCTCCCAAATGAAATGATTTTGCCAAATAGGGGTGCTAAGGGACAAAATGCCCCCAAAATGGGGCAAAATAAAAGTCATAAATTTTGCCGGTGCAAATACCTTAACAAGAATTCTAGGATTTCGGCTAAACTTTAACTCTCGCATGTGGAAGCGGAGGATGCCCCTCCGCCCTCTTAAAGGTTTTTTTTGTACTTTATTTTGGGAGGTGAAGACTTTCCGTAGCTGTTCACCAACCCCAACCCCCTGCAATTGTGTTCCTGAGGGAATGAGTTTGTGTCCGCTAGAAACAATTGGACAATGTAATCTTGTACTTCATTTTCGAATAGAAAGCCTGGGAGTCTTGTTTCAATAAGAAACCCCCGATCAGTTAATGTTGGGGTCTGACTGGTAATGCTAAGCTCTCTTTTTCTTTTTCGCTCCTAACAGGAGACGTGGAACAATTTGGAAATCAATGCGAACCCGCTCAGGGTGCCCGCCTTTTATGAGTGGTTTTGCAAAAACAAGGCCACTCAAATAAAAGAGCACATGCTCTCAACCCTGAGAACGGAAGCGGGATTGGGTTCGCCTCCTGAACCGTACTATCAGAACAAGAGTGAAAGCATGAACGAGGTAATCAAAGACCAAGTTAAATATCAAGAAAGTGAATTGCCGGAGTTCATCGAGAAGATGTCCGGTATCGTGGAACGGCACAAAGATCTGCTACGCAAAGCAGTGGCAAGAACTGGAGAGTGGGAACTTCTCCCGGGATTTCGGTTCCTGGAGAGACCAAATTGGTTCAAAATGACCTCCCAACAGAGGGAAGCCCACATGAAGGTTGTAATGAAGGTCGAATTATCAGAAGACAGGTCTCTTTCAATGTCCATCTTGGCTCAACCAAGCTCCACGGAGCCACTGTTATCCACTGGATACGATCAAATACCAAGCATATCCACGTTTACCCTGAAAAAGATGTGGAAGGAAGCCAGAGAGCTTGTGGGATCTCCAGGGTACATTCTGCCAGTTGCCGGGTCAAGCTGCCCATTTGCTAAACAGGTGTTTAACTCCAAGCAGCCTAGCAAGCCTCTCGTGGTAACAAGAAGACCAACAAAACAGAGTGCAACAGGTTGGGTTTTTGAATGCGACCCTGGTTGCCCTGAATATTCGTATTTAGGGTTGTGTTGCCATACCGTAGCAACAGCAGAGTCAAATAAAGTCCTGAAGGAGTACCTTGATTTCTTAGTGAAAAACACTGCCCTACCAAACCTTCATCAGCTCTCACTAAAGGTGAGTGGGCGGAAAGGTGCTGGACGAAAGGGGAGCAAACCTGTCAGAGGCCGTGCACGTGCACATCAGAAACAGCCTGTTTTGGACACAACATTTTCCCGCACCGCCAATAGTTCGTCCCACTCGCCAAATGCAGCCTCTGAGGACATTGCAAGTGATACTCAGCTGACACATACCGGTTTTCCCGTGAACACCACAAGATCTGGCGAGAGCCAACAGCAAGCTCAAGCCTCCAGCTCTGAATTCGTTCCGTACACTGGCTTTCCCATCGGATCCCTATCGTTTGGTGGAAACCAGCAGGACCAACAAGTAGCTACCTCACCACAGGTTTCCTGCTCTAGTTTTCATGTCCCGAGCACATCCTTCAGCATTGAACAACAGCAGCATCAGCAACCCTCTACCCCGTCACAGCTTTCGTACGATGGGTTTCGTGCTGTTGCTACATCCTTTGTCAGTGAGCAGCAAAAACAACAATCATCTACCTCGTCAAAGCTTGCGTTCCATGGTTTTCCCGCCGGAGCTACATCCTTTGACAGTCAACAGCATCAGGAACAGCAACCGTCTACCTCATCACAGCTTGTGTTGGATGGTTTTCCTGTAGGAACTACATCTTTCGGCGATAATCAATTGCAACAGGAGCAGCAACTGTCTGCTTGGTCTCGCCTTAGCTATGCGTACCCTGGTCTTCCTACAGGTATAATGTCCGCTAACTCTTACGGGCATCAGCAGGCAGCTCCCAGTTTCTCACGATGGTTTCCATATTCCCGTTCCACATCTGAGCTTGGAACGCCAGAGAGATTTCCACAGCAGCAGTCGTACAGAGAGCTGTCACCTGCAGTAAACAAAGAAGCCCCTTCTACTCGGCCTTCTTCCTCTCCCAAGCCGGGTTTTCCTTCACCACCAGATGGGGAATTCTACTGTTACCTTCTAGAGTTCTGCCCCCCGCAAGTGTCTAAGTGTTACGGTTGCAATCAAGGGCTGAAACCTGAGGGGCGAATCGCACAACCACCTTTCAACTTGGTTCTAGTTAGCAAAATGAAACGAGAATATTATTCACCCTCAAATGGGGAAAAAAGTTCTAAGTTGTCCAACGTCTACTTTCACTGTAGGTTAGAGTGTGTAAGGCAGAAGCAACCATACTTTGTGCCAACGATGTGCAAGATTCCCCCAAAACTAACACCATTCTTGTTGCCTTGTCACAAGGACGTGCTGAAAAATCTATAAATTATAGAATCAGTAAACATTCTCCAACCAAATCACAGAGCAGCAGGTATAGTTAGGATGTGAAAATGAGTTCCTTATTGTTGTCCCCCATCTTGTGAGTGCTCGCAGTTCGTCAGAAAATCACCTAGTTGATCTACCCTGATGAACGAGATAAAAATAATAATTCAATACGAGAATCTGAGGAAGTGATTGCAACGGACAGGAAGGCTAGGAACATTGCTCAAGGCATATGCCTGTCTAGTGAAGACATTTAAAATGTTATCAGTTAATTTATAAAGGTCCAATTGTAAATATTTCAGGCAGAAATCGTTTAATACGCAAATTATTTCTTCCCTTAAAACTATCGGTTTCATATTTGACGACGGAAAAAGGGTAGGTCCATTTCCCTTGATGGCGAAGGTTAAATATTTTTTGTCCATTTCTTAAATTGAGAAAACGGATGACGTTTGGCGGCGCCACGACCTGTGTGCTAGGTAGTGATACCACTTCATTTGGGCATTTTTGAGATTATTCCATGAAGACGCCAAATCTGGTATTGGCGTCGCGAAATCTCGTCTATTTTCTCAGATTATCGATTACTCTGTTCAGTCCTTAGCGCTGTCAATAACTGGCGAGCAAAAAAAATTAAAATAATAATAAGGAAAAAGAAACAAAAAACAAACAAACAGACTTGGACTTTGCGAGGTCTGTGTCTCTAAATCGTCTTTCCTCAAAGAAAGCGACAGGTCAACGGGCGTTGTTTTGTGTTACTTAAGAGTAAGGGATATTGTTGTTTTTTCTTCGAGTCCTCACTAACTAATAATCCTCCCTTGGTTAGGAGGTATTTGCTACACCCATCACCTTGTTTTGGAAGGTATTTTGTTGCGTTTTTACGTATTGTTTCATCCGTCAACAGGATGACGTTTGTAGTCTACATTTCTTGGGTTATCAGTGTCGTGACGATGTTAAATAACGCTAATCAAGCCAATACTCTTGGTAAATGAAGTTCAATCTGTCATCCGTTATTGTTTTGTTCTTGTTAAGTAAATAAATAAATAAATGCAAAAGTAATCTTATACGAATACCTTTAAGCTCCATCCCTTTGATGTATTTATATCTATGGGAGGGCAGTTGTACCTGCCACCACACAAACACACATTATATTATTATATGCACCCCCCCCCCCCCTCCCCCTAACTGTATATCACACTCGACTGTTTTGAAAACAGCATTTCTAGCCATCTAAGATGACTGTGTTTTCAAATTTTCTTGGAAGGAAACGGTTTTCTTCGCTCCTCTGGGTGACTGATGTTCTTAGATCTAGCCAACCGCAGCAAGCCCTAAACTGCAGTTTTTGTCACTAAAATTGCAGCCATATGTGCTCGTATCTTTTCACCTCCTACACCCCCCGGCTCCCTTCCACCCTCGTCTGACATGTAAGCTAAAGGCAGTTTCACCATTATTTGATGAAAACCAACTAGCTTGGAAAAAAATTCCTTGCGTGACCTCGTATAGTTCCGGCTGTTGTTGTCATGCAATTCGCTACGCCTCCGTGAAACTTATGAACCTGCGCTTACCTTTTCTTTTCCGGACTTGTTTCCGGCGAGGAAAGGATTTCGATTAGCCCATTGTCATCATTTCGTCCAGTCTTCATAGTACTGCCGAAATGAAACCGTGTAAATTTGTGAACAGATTTTTAGGGAAATGATTAGCTCAGTACATACCATTAATTGTACCTGTAAACAGTCAAATTTTTGTTTGTACGAACGAAATGTTACCTGGCATTAGGGCACGACTCCTCGGTTTTGATGAAAACGGACTGATACAGTTCTTTATCGTCATCTTCAGGTTCATCTTCTATGATGAAAATCTCATCTTTCGCCTCATTCATGGTCGTATTAACAAATGTGGAAGTTCTCTCATTGACTTGCTATCTTGCACAAAGCACGCGAATTCCAGTCGTAAAAATACTCTGGACTTTGACCTTTGGCATGGCGAGCACTCCGACAGTCACGGGACGTCCTGTTCCTGTCTTTTTTAGGTATGAACTACCTATCAGTCTTTTTTTATATTAGGGTATCCTTCATTGATTGTTGTTATTTTTATTTTATTTTTATTATTCTATTGTTATTAATTTTTTATTTCATTTTTTTTGGGTTCCGGGTGAGTTCCGGCAGGTTCCGGGTGGGTTCCGGGTGGTTCCGGATGGTTCCGGGTCGGTTCCGGGTGGGTTCCGGCAGGTTCCGGGTGGTTCCGGGTCGGTTCCGGCAGGTTCCGGGGGGTTCCGGGTGGTTCCGGGTGCGTTCCGCCTTTTACATACACCCGGCGATTCAACTCATTTAAGACATGTTATTTAAAACTTTACGCATTGAATGACAAATAATTCATTGACGAGTTGTTTACACACACGTTTGACAGACAGAATGTCTGGGATTCTGAGAAATGTTTCATGTGCTCGAATTCAGAGCTGAGTGAAAACGTTGCTCTGAACCGGACAAAAATAATTCTGAAACACGCCTTGATCCTCGATTCTCAGTCAAGCGACAAGCTCATTACTTTCTCGATTCTCGCAAGCCTCGATATTCGACTCGAAAGACTCAAAGCACGGCTCGATCCTAGATTCTCGCGAGAGTTTGAAATAGGAACTTGTTTGCAAAAGTTGCAACTGGCTCATGCAACTTCCAGCTTGCTCAAAGCAAACTGTGTCAATCAAAATACCAATGTTGCTGCGGAAGTTTGCAAAGTTGCCCGCAAAAGAACATCCGGTTTGACTGTAAGGACAATCATTATTTTAACGGCTGCGCCAATAAGGAACAAACTGTGTCTTAACGAAGGTTTATTGAAGACCGAACGAGAACCGCATGGAATTACAAAGATGAGCTACAGGCGCATGCGCGCGCTAGATACCGCTGAAAGTAACGCAATAACAACGTAGTGGCGTGATTGCCTCCTCCTTCTTTCCTACCCTAACTAAGAAATAAAACATGAACAATAGGCTGAACTGATACGAGCACTAGACTAAAACCGCATAGGATAACAACGGCTAAAAGTAATGAAAGAGCTAGAATAAATATGAAACTGAATGTAACGGTGGGGTGTATTCCCCCTTATGATAAGGTACGAGTGAGCTAATAAAATACGCAGTTCATGGTAAAGACCGTAGTTACGGCTAGAGAGTACAGGGCAGAGTTATTAGTCAAAGTCCCAGTCCTTATTGTGCCAAAATGGGGCTTTCCGCGAGCGGTCAGATTTCCTAGTGGGGATAACAGCAGCAGGCGTCGGTTGTGCATCATCAGTAAAAGAGGGGTCCAGGGGAGCTTGTGGAGGACTCCGAGAAGGCATAATGACTTCAGGAATTGGGGGGTGTTCCTGGGCGGGTAGCTGAGAATGAGCTGGAGACACTGAGTGGTGTACCGGAACAGTATAGGTATCCACTGGTGGAGAAGCAAGCACTGTAGGGGGTCTTAGTGAAGGGACGACGGGAACAGGATCATCGTCAGAGTCAGAAGCAGTGGATTCGGTCTGGCCACGGATAGGTCCTTGTGGAGTCTGAGCTAGGACAGTTGGGGTGACAGGGTAGCAGTCACACATAGGAATGGTGTAGACCTTACTGCGGAACTGTGAACTGGTAAACTTGCGGAGCTGACAGAAAAGGTCTTTATCGATGCCGATCACAAGATACTTGTCGCGGGCTTTCAGTTTGTCTTTGTCACCTTTGATGAAAACAAGGTCACCAACAAGGACAGTGGGGATGGAGGCTTTGGTAAAGCCATGGGCCTTGGACTTAGCACTCGGCATGTGATTCTGCTGGCGGGAAAAGTTTTGACTGAGGATAATCTGGCGGTCGACAATTGGAAGCTGCGCACCAGTGAGCTGGTCGCGTTGCGTCCACAACTCAAGAGCTGAGAGGCCATCACGGCGGATGCGGGAGTTCATATTGGCCGTTGCTAAGGACAGCGTAGTTTGAGAGACGGGGCCTCCCTCGGGAGACAAGTTGAGGATCTCCAAGCCTAGCTCTTCGATTGCGCGCTCAGCCACAGGATTCTTGTTAGGATTTTTGGGCCTACCAACCTCTAGGGTGATCCCATAAGAGAGGAGTACTCTGTCTTTGGCAAGGGCGGAGAAGCCAGGGGCAGGATCAACGCGGACGATCACCCCTCCGTCGCGAAGGGAACGGAGCTGAGAGCAGAGCATGATGATGGCATTGCGGAGGTCTTCGAGTTTTTCACTCGCGATGAAGGAAGACACGGTGTACGAAGACACTGTTTCCCTTAGAACCATGATCAGTTGACGATGACGCTTAGCGACATCAGCTGCAAATGATACGCCAATGGTAGGAGGAGCATCGGCAGTTGACTGCGGGTGCAGGTGTTTAGGGATAGTCTTCAGAGATTGACAGGTGTGACAGCAGGAAGAGACAGTCTCAATTGCTTTGTCAAGGTCCAGAGCAAAGAAGTACCTGCTAAAAAGGCGCTTGGTTTGGTACTTGGAAGGATGACTGAAACGGATGTGAAGGGCTGTCAGGAGTCCATCAAGAACAGTGCGAGGGACAACAATGCGATCGCGAGGGGGCTGGAAAGGCGGGTGGTCTTTGACAACGAGAAGACCATCAGTGGCGATGACGACGTCCTGAAGATAGCGTTTGACATCAATTATTTTGGTAGCCTTCTTTGAAGGTCGGGTACCTTGACTGAGGTGAGAATGGGTTCGCCGGAGGTGAGGGCATTCCAGCTGGGTAGCTTGCCATGCGGCGCGGCTGATGAAGGGCATTCGAACAGAACCCTCTAGGACTTCACTCACGGAGATGCTGCGCACAACAGAATCTTCCAACTCCGCAATAAAGCGACAAATCTGACAGCTGGAGTCCAAGCATTCTCTTGGGTGCCTGCTGGCGAAGTCTGAGGGGAGGTTTTCAACACCTGCAATGTGGCGCACATGGACAGAATAGCGGCTGACTGTAGACAGGAAGGTGGTAACTCTGGAGCTGGCTGAGAACTCTCCTCTCCTAAGCTTATCGTAGGCTTGGACACAAGGCCTACTGTCCGTCAGAACTTCGGTTGTATGGGATGACTGGATAATGTAAGGGGCGAAGTGCTTGATGGAGGAAGCTATGGCCAGAGCTTCGATCTCACACGGTAGCCAGGTCACTTGATGCTTTCGCAGTTTCGCGCTGAAAAAACCAGCCAACAGCAGTTTACCGTTCCGGTGGGTGTAGAGTGTGGCTGCGATGCCTCTATTCTTCACAGAACCATCTGTCACGATCCACAAAGCGTCGCGGGGTTGGGGGATTGTGATGGTCTTGTGGTTTTCCAAGGCATGTTGGGCGGACTTGAAAGACAGGAGTAACTCATCGGACCACACTAGTCTTTCTCGAGATTCCTTTCCAGCGGTGGCCTGATCCAAGGGGTCCAGCAATTCAGCGAACCTAGGGAGTACCCGGCTGAGCACCTTGTATGCACCAACGAAAGATCGTAGGCCTTGAACAGTAGTAGGAGGGTCAACAGAGGATAATGCGGCTAACTTGTGGGGGCTAGCCTGTAGGGTGCCATTGGACCATACCCAACCCAACACGGTGGCCTTTCTGGGACAGATGAGTGTTTTGGGCGCGGAGAGACGAAGATTGTTGCGTTGAAGCAAGGAAAGAACGCGCCGCCAATTATGAAGGACGTCTGTAGGGTTGCTCCCACCAACGTACAGGTCATCAGCAATTTTGGCAACACAACCCTCTTGAATTAGGTCACCCAGAACTCGAGACATTAGCTCCTCGAGGCATGTTTCCGACCCAGGCATGCCCATAGCAGAGCGGGTATAAACACGGATGCCTTTAAAGGGTGTGGCTACCCCACAGTACTTCATGGAAGAGTGGGCCAGTGGAATTTGATAGAACGACTTTAACAAGTCCGAGATAACTATATACTCCCACTTCCCAATTTCACGCAGTACACCATCGACGTTAGGCATTAGGGAAGGCTGGGGCTTGCTATACTGGGCAACTTCGCCGAAGGATGTCACAAGTCTGCTACCCCCATTGGGTTTCTTAACAAGGAAGGAGGTATTCAAGTACTCAACGTGTACGTTCACCTGTTCGGGTCTGGCAAACACACCAGCCACTTCGAGCTCGTCAAATTTGGCTTGCAATTCCTCAAGGGTGCTTCTGTTGTACTGTGGGAGTCTGCCTTTACGCTGAGGAGGGAGTGTGGGACCCATGTTGACAACAGCTTCAATGGTACCGCTAGCGCCATTATATTTCGAGATAGTGGGGTTGAAAACATCATCAAACTCCAGATTCAGTGCTCTGAACTTGTCGCGAATGTCCTCGTCTAAGCAGCCATCGGGGTCAAGGATCACATTAGTGGAGAAGGGCTGGCAGCAGGTAGGGGCAGTAGTGGCTGTAGAGGTAGGGGCAGATGTGGTGTCTATGCTGTCAACAGGTATAACATGCCTTACATGACACAGCTGCTCGCCGGTCCGTAGAAGTATAGGAGAGTCAGTCGTATTGGTTATGCGTACAGCGTGGTCCACAGAGAGGACTTGTTGAGGTGGGGGCCATGCTCCTTCTGCCTTGAGGGGGGTGTTGGATGGACAGTCTAGTCGGGGTTCAAGGGCCCATAATGTATCTGGGTCAGAATCACAAGGGGTGTCAAGCTGAACGTACTCTCCTGGCAGTATAACTGTGCGTTGCGGGTTGCGTAGGAGAAAGGACTGGGTGCGTCGCACAGCTGGTTGAGTAGTGTGTTTGGAAGCAGTACCATAGTGGATTACGTCAGACCCGCCGATTACAATTTGGCGCCTGGCAGGACGGATGCCGATGTCGTTTCGGGCCAGGAAGGGGTTTCCCGCTAAAATGTCAACATCGAGTTGGCGAACAACTAGGGCGTCTAGTTCAAATGCTTGCTGTCCACGAGTGAGAGTGCAATGCACTTCACCCACCACATCCATAGGGGTAACTCCATCGGCTTGGCGGGTCATCTGAGAAGCTGGGGTAACAGGTAGGCCATATAACTTAGCGGCCGAGGCACGAACCATGTTAGACGTGGCGCCAGTATCAAGGGTGAGCTGCACGGGGTGCTCGTGGTAAAAGGTGTTGAGAACAGGTGATTGAATAATGCTGACACGGAGTGCAGTAGGTGCAGTAGGTGCATCACTGTGCTCAGGCGGGAGGGCATGATCGCAACACTCATCATAAGGGCCACAGTCGCCGGTCGCAAACTCATCAGGATCGTCGTTTATAAGACGTGAGCGGGCCAATGGTCTCCTGTCACGATCAGGCAGGTAACGGCACTCCATTAGATCATGGGTGTTGTGAGGGCGTCCAGCGGTTTTGCAGAGAATACAAGATACAAATGGACGGCGGCGTGGTTGGCCCTGTCCGCCATTAGAGGTGCGTCTGGGGTTGACATTGCTAATACGCATGGCTTTGGTGTCCTCTATGGAGCGTAGTTCATCAAGGAGGGAACTAAGTGCTTGTGAGATCTCTGGCTTGAGTGAGGCAAGGGTCTTGTTACGCAACTCAGAACCATACTTCTGCTTTACCAGTAATGGTAGGCCAGGGTGGATCAGCTGCAGCCACAGAACTACTATAGTGTTCTCAAGCGATGGGGAAAGATCTTCATCTGCGGTCACCTGCTCACCGTGGTGGGTTAAGCCACCATTAACTGCAAGGAGGTTGTCTTCGAAGAAGGCCATGAGGCGTTGGAATAAGTCCTCTGGTCGCTCAGCAGTTTGAAGGCTGATGCTTGCAAGGTCGAGGAAATGGGCTCCGGAGGACTGGAACCCAAAATGCTGGCGAATTTTCTGCCAAATGTCATTCAGAGAGGTAGAGTGCTTTACTATGGAGTTCCTGGAGATCACGGGGCAAAAATTGGCAATCTGTCCGAGCAGAAGATCCAGGTGGGCATTTTTCTGAGCGGCAGTAAGTCGTTGTTCCTCAGGTACAGACGTGCCATCATTCGTAAGGCCTCTTCGAGGGTTGGTGGCGGTTTGTTTTTGCCATGTGGCCTCTAAAAATGGGACAAAGTTCTTGTCCAGGGATAAGATGTAGACTAAGTTTTGCCTCCAACTTTCGTACGAGGTGATGGTCTCGTTTTTCGTAAGCTGCCATTGTTTAGGGGCCCTGGGAGCGGCGGCCATGTTGGTTTTCCTACACGAGCGGTTACGGCGAATTCACGTTGATTTGTTGATCTTCGCACTTCGTGAAAATAAGGGTCACAGGTTCCAGACGACCACACTTGTGTTAGGGTCCACCGTACGTGGGTAAAAGCCGCTGCCACCACGCCAATAAGGAACAAACTGTGTCTTAACGAAGGTTTATTGAAGACCGAACGAGAACCGCATGGAATTACAAAGATGAGCTACAGGCGCATGCGCGCGCTAGATACCGCTGAAAGTAACGCAATAACAACGTAGTGGCGCTGGATGTTTGAAAATAATATGTACATTGTAGGGCATTTTGGAAATATTTTGCCTTAAGCAAATTATTTGCTTTATTACTGTTTTATTTAAAAATGAGTTTTGATTTACTCGAAATCATCTTATAAATTTTCTTAAAACTTTGTCTGGAGCTACACCATGTAGTGATACATGTATGTACATGCGTACTACAAAATGAAGTGTCTGACTAGATTTTGGGAAAAACAGCATTCAAAACAAATGGCAAAAAGCTGGCATTGCTATAGTAACTGCTGTTGCTTGGAAAACAGTGACACATAAAACTTTGATCACATTAATTTTCATAAACTTGGTGAAGTATGAAAGCAATTGAAGCATGTCTTCCCTGCTTTCCCTAATTTTGATTTCAAAACATACACCCCACAGAGAAGACTGAGAAGACCCTTGTAAAAGAGTGTTAGTATTGATGTACTACTGTATATTATTTTAATTATTTATAACTGTGTTTCAATTATTTTGAAGATGGAACATTATTCAAGTGCTGAATTGAGAGCTCTCATTACATATGAAAATGGTCAAGCGACTTTGAATCTGAGTGAAAAGGGGTTATCCAAGGTGCCTGATGCAGTAACTGAGCTGAGTGAAGTGGAGGTGCTTAGGCTAAGTAAAAATAACCTAACTGAACTACCACCATGTATTAACAAGCTGAAAAATCTCAAAAGATTGAACTTGGATAATAACAACTTATCATATTTGCCTGCTGAGATTGGTGAGCTGAAAGAGCTGACGATGTTGGATGTAAGCGAGAACCAGCTGGCTGTGGTAAGTCCTGCCAGTATACAGAAGCTTCAGAAGCTTAGAAAGTTGCACTTGTATAATAACAAATTATCAGAGTTACCTGCCGAGATTGGTAACCTGAAGGAGCTGTGGAGGCTGTGGGTGAGCAACAACCAGCTGGCTGTGGTACCAGCTGCCAGTATGCTGAAGCTGAAGAAGCTTCAAGAGCTGTACTTGGATAATAATAAGTTGTCAGTTTTACCTGCTGAGATTGGTGATCTAAAGGAGCTGATGATCCTGTATGTGAGTGGTAATCCTTTTACTTTTGATGCAATGAGAAGTCTACTAAAGTTAAAGGAAGAGAAAAAAGAAAAGATTGACATAGATATTAGAGGTGAGTAAGGAATAATTTTGATTAATCATGAATGAGCCCACTATTTTTATTACCTACAATTCAATGTTCAAATAATACATTCATTTGTAAACTGCCCTTCTCCGATCTATTACTTTCTTTTAAGAAATCTTTTAAGAAATCTACATGTATTTTTCTTTCTTTTAAGAACTCTCTTTTCAGTCATTATTTATCCCAATACTAGATTGACTTAGTGGCTTTATCAACATATACATTGTATATTTTCCAACTACATGTATGAGAGCAAGGTATTAGTTTAACTATTTTTTTGCCCCTTTTCTCTTTATTTGTTAATTATTCATTCATTTTCTGTAAATTTGTTAATTTTTTTGAAGAAATAAATAAATAAATAAAAAAAAACTTTATAATGATGTATAGATACAGCGAAATGTGTTATCTCAATAATTTTGTATCTTTACTAAAAGTCTTCAAACCTGCATTGTAATGTATCATTAGATAACTGTTGTGGTTTGATTATTTGTTTTAGTTCGAAAATTGCTAATCTGTTATCTTTTTCATTTTCCTTTGTCTTCCCTTGTAAAAATTTTAGCACCATCTTGCCATGATTGGTGTGATCACTTCACAACAAGTCAGATCGCACTGTGATATTAAGCGCAATCCCGTAGTGACAGTTGGATCGTGCCACGATCATGCTGCAACAAGCATGATCATGCCATCACAAATGTGATTGCACCCCGACTAAGCGAGTTCGCGCGGCACGTGATTGCAGAGACTGTTTAATAGAGGTGAAAAACAATAAAATTACCCAATTGGGAAGTCTAAACGGTGACCGCGTCCGCATAATAAAAGTGACCGCTTAAAAGAGGTCAAATTTACAGGAAATGTGGGGAGTGATTTCCGGGGATTTGATAAGTGACCGCTTAATAGAGGTTTGACTGTATGAAGAAAAAAAGGATTTTATCTCTTGTAGACAAGAACTAATTCATACTTCTCGAAATTCTCCCAGACAAATTTGTCCATGTGGCTGCTAGCTTACCAGGATGGAAACCTACCAATTGAAACGTGGAACTATTAATTTTTCTGAGAGGTCCGCAAACTGGAACGGTTTTAACTTTAAAGTTGGATCTTTTGCCTCGATGCTTCAACATTTCTTAGGTAAATTTTCTTAGACAACCAGACTTCAAGCTATTGTTATTGAGGCAAGATAACATGAAGATGGAAGGAGATTTCACTTGCAGATATAATAAAAGTGAGCGAAAAAAAATGCATTTTGTTGTTAATATTAAGTTTCATTTTCATTTTTTTTCTTTTTAAATTATATAATAGCACCTGCAGAAATAGAATCGCAGGGACAAAGAGCACAGCTTGCCTACCAAAAGGCTCTTAATGATGGAGCTGCAGTGAATGTTTACCGTTGTAGAATATTACTGATTGGTCAGGAAAGGGCTGGAAAAACAAGTTTAAAGAAATCTCTCATTGGTCTGCCATTTGACCCTAAAGAACAGAGCACTGAAGGAATTGAAGTAGATCCTTCAACATTTCAAGTGGATGTCAACCAAGTGAAGAACTGGCAATCTGTCAATAAGAATGAACAAGGATTGTTGGGATGTTCCCCTGATAAAGAGGTTGCACGGATGGTGATGGAAAATCTGCAAAATGACAGTGATGAGAACAGTGAAGACGACAGTGATGAGAACAGTGATGACGACGGTGGTGAGAACAGTGAAGGGAACAGTGATGATTACAGTCACTGTGATGGCTACAGTGATGATAACAGTGATTATTACTTTGTCGATGAGGAAGATGATGATGTAAGTCAGGTTTGCCAATAATGAATCCATCTGAGATCCCAGGTGTGATTTATAAATCTACTCTATGATTCCAGGTGAAATGTATGAATCCTACTAAAGATCCCGGGTGGGATGTATAAAACCCACCTAAGATCCGGCATGGGATGTATAAATACCGCATTTTAGGAGGGATCCCAGGTGGGATGTTGAAATCCCGCCTGACTTTTTACCTGGGTATACAGTAATGCATGGAGCGGCTTCGGCTCCAGTGATGGTGAGATCCTTGAAAACTCAAGAAACTTCAATAGTGACTCACAGATTTCACAAGGCTCAGATTTAATTAAAATTAACTCTTACAGAAATCCTGTTTAGTTGGATGTGTTGTGGCAAATGCTCTGGTAGGTTTTGAGTTTTACAGTTATTGATGATTCCTGTCAAATCTCTGAGCCTTAAGTTTGCTATAATAATATTAAAGCTAAGGCTACTTGATCACTATAGCAAAAAATCATTGTGACTGATGAAATTCAGTTACATACCATGTAAAAAACTGGAAATATCTAAAGCATTGCAAAACAGCTACATTGCAAAATTGCTGGCTGCCGGCACATTTTGACAGGGCTGGACCTTCAAACTGTTTGGAAAATGAAAACTCGCATACTAATTCAGCCCCTTTTGTTTGGTATTCTTTTGTAGGTCAATGCCACTTCACTCCCAGACAAAATTACAAACCGTGTTAATCAGTTGATAAGGTCCCTTAGTTCTGAGCCTGAAGAAAACGATATCAAACAAGAAGAATCCATTTATGATGTCGATTTGTGGGATTTTGCTGGACAGCACCTATACTATGCTTCTCATCCCATATTCTTTTCATTACGAGCCATCTATGTTCTGGTGTACAACCTCAGCAAGTCATTAAATACAACTGCTCAGCCCTGTGTGAGACAAGGAATTCATGAAGTATTTTTGGAAAACTCAAATGACGAAACAAATGTGGAGAATTTGCTCTCATGGCTTGCTACTGTACACAGTATCACCCAAATGAAAGGGGAAACAGTTAACGGTGCACATGGAAGGCTACCTTATTTGCGCCCTCCTGTAATCATTGTAGGTACCCATGCTGACATACCTTTTGAAGATATCACAAGAATGAAATCACAGATACAGAAGGAAATTTATAGAAAGGAATATGAAAGACATGTGGTCCGTCCTATTTTCAGCATCGACAACACTGCAGGGTCACAGTCTAAAGAATGTGGTTCAGATCAGAATAAAACCCATCAAGCAGGTAAGGATCAGTAAACCTTTTGTTTTTGCATAGCACCTTTATTTTGGTAGGTTTAACTCAAGAATTAACTCAGTACTGTCTAATCTTACGCTGCAATGGAAAACCCAGTAGCCAGGGCTTACTGTACATGTAATTTATAAGTCATAAACTAGTAAGCCAAGTAAAACTTCTTTTTTGTTTAAGATAGCAAGAAGTTCCTGTTTATAACCAGGGTTCCTCTGATCAAGCTGTCAGGGAGAGAGGGAGGGAGGTAGAGAGAGAGAGCCTGGTCTGCTCTGGTCACGTGTCTTCCAAAATATGGGAGATTATAAATAATCGGTGTGAGGGAGGGGCAACAGTGTGAATTTTGTCCGCTCCAGCTGACATATTTGCGAATCAAAACAAATCAAAAAGCATTCGCGGGTAACAGCAAATGTAGGCCCCTAAATGTGAAGCGGCGGTCATCTGCAGACTTCAAAAAGATCCACATCAACTGGTTTTGAGACAATTGTGCAAGTTGCTTTAGGATGTGTAAATGAACAGTTGGAGTATTGTCATGGCGCTTGAAGAAAAAATATTTAATGCCACAGTAAAGCTTATTTTGTTATTGCTTGATGCCACTATTGCTCACGCCCAGCAGAAAATGCTTTTCATTTATGTCATTGTTCCAAACTAGGATGAATTGAAGGGCTCAGAATAATACGGTGTCAAGTGACTTTTTGGAAAAAAATAAAAATTTCTCCAAATTAGCTATTTTTTTGGCATACGGACTTGTTTTTATGTTGCAAACATTGCCCTGTATGTTTTTCACTGGTTTTGTGCTTCATTTTCTAGAAAAAAAAAAAACGGTCCAAAAAATTGCAGTTGACTAATAAAACTCAAGCACACACTGCAGCACTTTGTCTTTGTGTACTTCATGGTCATGTCAGTATACTACACCTTAAGACATTAGATCTTACCTCTTTAGAATATTCAGTTATGCCGTTATTTGTTTGCTAACTCAAAAAAAAAAAAACGCTACACTTCCTTTGTCTTTGTTGCAAGATAACTACTCGCCCCTTTATTTGCCCGCATTAACTCGTCGCCCCTTAATTTGTCCGCATTAACGAGATGGCTCATAACTTGAATATTGTCCTTTCTTTTGGTGTATATGCAAATTTACATGTAATCAAGCATGTATGCAAATGTTTCATAAGGGCTGGTTAAACGAAGTTTAGACGATGTTTAACAAAACTGCAAAACCCCGGTCTAAACCAAATTCAATCTGGCCAACCCTAATATTTAAATGCCATTTATTGTACACAAGGTTATATAGCAGAGAATAGAAAAACATTATTTTATCTTTTTCAAAATAATAACCAACTTAAAAACAGACATGGAGGTCCATTAATTTTCTTACACCGCGGTCTAAGTTAGACTGTTTAAATAACCAGCCCTAAATACCATATGAATCACTTGGCATGGACTCAGACATTATAGATTTTAATCATTCAGTTCTAGTCAAATTCTGAATTGCTATTGTCAACCCTTGCAATTTCAACATACATGTACCCGAGACTGGATTTGTTGCCCATAATAGAGAGAGTCTGTATAAAAGCGGGAGTTAATTTTGACAGTAAATCGTGTTTGCCTGAACTTGAATTCCTGTCTGGAAAGGCAGGGTATCACTGTTTTACAATTAATTAATATACATGTTATATCAAATGAATATATATATATTTTTTTTGAAAACAAAAAGGCAACATTGATGAAATTCAAACACTGCAGGACAAAATCATGGAAGTGTTGAGACAGGAGCCATACATGGGGGAGAAAAGACCTGTTAGGTGAATGTAACTTGTAATTAACAATTGTTTAAATTTTATAAACATTGCATGTGTAAACTACAAGATAAAATACCGGTAATTCATGAAAACCAGTGAAAAAACAAGTGAAAATGTGAGTTCACAGGTAAATTCACAGGTTTTTCACAGGGTGTGAAATTTTGAAAACCAGGCTATGAACAGGGCATAAAATTTCAAAGAATCTAAACCTGTGAAAAATTGAAAACTACACAACTTAATTACACTAAGTTAAAAGTTATTGAGATGTACAAATAGCGGCATTAAATACCGGACTCACAAGAGTCACATTATTACTAATAGGCTGGACCTTTCTTTTACAATAAATTGCTATTGTTTAATGACTAAAGCTCTCAAAGAATGTATATACATGCAGGCTATGTCAGAATGGTAGTTTTAACTTATAAAACAGATGCTTTATTAGCAATTACATATTATAGGCCTTTATCTACATAAAAATTTATATACATGCACAGTTTCGTTCTAGCTCTTTTAGCAGCTACATTGTAGCATAATATTATGCACGGTATCTGGCCATCTTTACATTTCCTATAAAAGATCAAGACAGTCTACATAATGATTATTCCTATAATTAAAAAAAATATATATATTATGTCTTTTTAGACATATGTTTCAACAACCTGAGTGGAAGTTATCTTAAGAGTTATATCTATTAATATAGTAATTTCTGTCACGGGCTGATTGAATTAAAATTTGTAGTGCCGGACGTACATGTTTGCAATTTGCTAGTAAGAGTGTTAATCTTGCTTCAATTATCCTTTAGGTGGATAAATTTCGAAAAGATTGTTAGTGCTTTGGCAGCTGAAAAGACTTATTACATTGACATAGAGGAACTTCAAACCTATGCCGAGGATGTGTGCTTAATAGTTGATCAGGAAGAGTTCAACACCATGGTAAATTTCTATCATGACCTTGGGATAATTATCAAGCACCGCAGCACAGTCGTTCTGAAGGCCCAGTGGCTGATAGACTTGTTCAGGCAGCTGATCACCATTCCACATTTTGATAAAATGGTAAGGAATACTAAATCATTATAAAAACTGAGTTTCCTGGAGGACTCTGCTACAGCCATATTAATAATTGTAACTTACAGACTGAGACATCTTAGTGTACAGTACCATCCCCTTTCCTCTTTTTTTGGGTAGACCCTTTTGTTGTCAGCTCGATTTACGCTACTCATTTATGTCCAGCCCAGCTCAAAAAGTGGCTGGTAACAAGGCATTTATTTATTTATTTTTTTCTTTTTTGGCATTAAAAGTGGAAATTTTTTTGCGACCTTTAGGATTGGGATGTTAATATAAGACATTTTGGATGCACTGAATTGAGCCAACTCCTCCATCCCCTTGAATCTTTCCCTAGGCACGAAATAACATTAGTAATCTGACTTTGATTGTAAAATTTCCTGAAAAGTGTCTTGATTTTGAAACCATTTTCTATCTTTTTCTTTCATTATATAAACAGACAGACAGACAGACAGACAGACAGACCTTAGACAGACAGATAGATAGATAGATAGATAGATAGATAGATAGATAGATAGATAGATAGATAGAATGACAGAGATAGATAGAATGACAGATAGATAGATAGAATGACAGATAGATAGATAACAGCATTTTCCCCCAAGTTTTATGTAAAGAAATACAATACTGAATATTGCTTCTGGTCAAAAGATCAGGATAGGTCACCAAGCAAATTCACAAAAGAATATTAATTTTAATAAATGTTTAATCACTACTATATATTTTTTATTAGGATCCCATAGTTTCCAACCACTGGAATGAAGTTCAGGAAAGTGGTGTCCTCAGCATGGAACTTGTGAATCATGTGTTTTCAAAATTCCTTCTGCAAGGTGTTGTCAGGGATGATATTCTAAATATGATGGAGCAGTTTGGTTTGATTGCAAAGTTTACCCCCTCTACAAATGATGTAAGGTACTTTGTACCAGCACAGCTTAAAGCATCGCCTGATTTCATTTGTGCCGTGAAGCCCTCAAGCTCAGATCCTTGTCCGCTGTATATCTGCTTTTTAAGTGGTTTTGTCCCCCATGGCCTGTTTACACAGCTTGTTTCTCATTTAATTCGTTGGTGTTCTGACGCTGGACCAACTCAGCCCCCTACACTGTACCGAAATGGAGCATGGTTCGTTATTGGGAGGCAAGTTGTCCATGATTTTATTCTTATCTGCAAGAAACAATTCATCAAGGTTGTCCTCAAGCAAAGAAGTCAAAGTCAGCTGGTCTTGGGGGACAAATCAACTGATCATGAAGTAGCAGTACAAGTGCGTGAATTTGTGGATGGAACATTACATTCTTTGTCGCGAGATCTTCCCTACCTGTGTGGGCTACAGTTCAAGTTCCAAGTTGAATGCCCATATTGTGATCTGGAAATTAAAAAATGCACAAACCACAGTGAAGTGTCGTGTGCTCATGAGGACTGCCTACATCTCCTGGATATACCTGTAACACAAGACAATCCACTGATTTGCAAAAGGAAACCTTACAATGAAGTACTCAGAGTCGATGGACTGGAGAAATGGTTTTCACAGAGAACAAGCCAGGTACATCAAATTTGATTTCTAGTAATGCCGTACATCTATGTATGACCTGAAAAATTAATATAACCTCGAAGGGTAAACTATATATCATTAATAGATTTAGCCTATTGTCTCTGTTGTATATACACTGTAATAGATTTTGGTGGATTAGGTTCATTTTGAAGCTCAACCTCCTGGAAAGGATTCAAGTATCTTTTAAATTATGGACGTTTTGTTCTCTTACAGGAATTGCATCCTTCCACATCACTTGACGCAGCACAAAGTTGCTCAGGGCATTCAGGCAAAACATTAAAAGTTGTTCTCCTGGCTAACGAGTGGGGTTCTTCAAAGGGTGGCTTGTCAACCATTAATAGAACACTGGCCATACTCTTAGCAAAACAATCTGAAGTAGATGTCAATTTCTTAGTACCACAGTTTCAATGTAGTGAAGAGGACAAGAGAACTGCTCAAAGTCACAACATTTCTGTCAGAGAAGCACAGCAACTCCCCGGCTTCAGTGATCCTCTTGACTGGTTGAGCTGTCCACCAAGAGACCTTACCTTTGATGTTGTCATTGGTCATGGTGCAAAGCTTGGTAAACAAGCCCAAATTATCAGAAAATACCATGATTGCAGATGGGTGCAGGTAGTTCATACCGAGCCTGAAGAACTGGCCATGCACAAGAACTACCCTAGAGCCATTGCCAAAGGTGAAGCGAAGAACAGAGTTGAAGTCGACCTGTGCAAACTTGCAGATCTTGTTGTGGCAGTTGGGCCCAAGTTGGCAGAAGATTTCTCATCATTCCTGCGTTCTTCTCGTGACGATATTTTTCAGCTGACACCTGGCACTTTTGCAGACTTCGCAGACGTAAAACACTCTGCACAGGAGACTGCCAAGTTTAAGGTGTTAACCTTTGGCCGTGGAGATTCTGAAGACCTCAGCCTTAAAGGATATGACATTGCTGCCAACGCAATAGTTGAATTGAAAGACAGTTCTTATCGTCTGCTCTTTGTGGGTGCACCAGATGGAAAGCAGGACGAAGTAGCAGAAACCTTACTCCAGACTGGCATTTCAAAGAACCAGCTGATTGTCAGATCATTTGTACCAAACAAGGAAAGATTGAAAGAGTTGTTTTGTGAAGTTGATGTCGCTATCATGCCATCGAGAACGGAGGGATTTGGCCTGACGGCACTGGAAGCCATGTCAGCTGGTCTTCCTATTCTGGTGAGTGGAAACTCTGGGTTCGGAGAATCACTGCGTAGTTTTCCAGTAGGCAAGTCGTTTGTGATCGAATCTGAGGACCCCAAAGTATGGGCAGAGGCAATCGCTGCTCTCCGTCAGAAACCTAGAACACAACGTCTAAAAGAGATCAAAACACTGCAGAGAAGCTATGATGATATGTTTAACTGGGAGAGACAATGCCAGTCCCTTGTAGACAGGATGTGGAAGATGGTTTACGGTAAGTAATAAAACTTAAAGTGCCTCTAACCCTTAAATACATATTTTCAGAATCGACTCTTCATATATTGCGGATTAGTTAAATGGTGAAATTTTAATTTTCTTTTTTTTAATGTTAGCGAGTAATACAGATTTGAATTTATAAAATTAATGTTGATTAGATGACGTCAATTCAGGACTTTGCCATTATTTCTACATGTACTTCAACTTACAATACGCAGTTTACAGTTTAACCCTCGGATGTACAAAAGACTTTATTGAAGGTTAGGGTTTTCCTCCGATTTTTTCAAGAGCATTTATCGTTAGCACATTTCGTCTTCAGTAGCTGTTCGTGTATCCTTAAGAAACATTTTACTTAAGTTTGGTGACAATCGGTTGCTACGATAATGAGATATGACGTCATAAGTAACATGAGGTCAAGCCATGTTTGGATAAAAATGCGTGTTTTCACC
>JAJGOT010000716.1:37500-42500 GCA_022457155.1 Cladopsammia gracilis | reverse complement strand
TATAAAAATATCGTACCGTGTCAGTATAAAAGCACATTGAGTTTACCGGCGCAATATCGCGTTAAGCGTTACCATTTATTCTTATTCACGGGTTGGCTCATAGGAGCCTTTATTAAAATCTAGGTATAGAAGGAACCTCAGGGCATCAAGCTCCGTTGAACTCAATTGTGAAGAAGATGCTGCAATTGGGCAGGTGGCTCATGGTATGTGTGTAATTGCATGATTTGCCAATAAATCCAAACCTCGTATTTTAACAGAAAGTGAGCTCATTTTATACTGTGAACCATTGTAATTTAAAGAAAAATAGTTTCATGTGCAATCATCTGTTATTCCCATGACAGAGATTTTGATTTTTGTTCTTTTGGCTTTAAATGGGGGAGTTGATAAAAAAGAGACAGGCATGTCATCTTATATCAAACTGATATGGTACCTGAGTTACTCTCTTTGGCCTTTTTAAACACCCATTTCTTCTTCACAGAAAAGCACAGGGAATATTGTTATTTCTCGTTTATTAAAGTTGGGCGAATTTTTATTGCTCTTCAGCAAATGAAACGTGATGCATGCAAAGCCACCAGGGAGACGGACCTGTCACTACAGTTTTAAACGATTGCTTCATAGGAAGGCTTTATAATTTCTGACAACCAAGGAGGGGGGAACTGCATGTTCTATGCGCTCTCAGAACAGCTGGACCTTGTAGAAGGAACCCAAATCTCACATGAGGAATAAAATTGTTCTTTACATAAAGAACAACGCCATGCTGGTTAGTTCGAGTGTTAGCAGTGTCTGACAGGATATTTGGTTTTCTTTACACCATTAATTCATCGGTTACTAAAGTAGCAGTTCATAGATTTTTTTATTCGCTAAAATAAAATAGTCATTGTAATTTCTTCTTTCTTTATATGTTCCATACAATCTTGAAAGGATCTTTAATGACAATTAACTTGTATCGTGCTAGATAAGTTCTTGTGAACTGGAGTCTTCGCTCCACATTGTCTCTCTCTATCCAGGGGTCAATTCAATAAAACTTTTACAAATAAGTGTAATTTACACGTCTAGCCATTGTTTCAGGGGTTGAAAACCATGGCTACACTTGCAAACGTTTTATTGAATTGACCCCATGTTTATAAATGGGTGCTGGCCACATAAAGCTGGGGTTAACCCTGCGATGGACTATGTGACAAACTCAATAAATTAAACTATACTAAGCCACCTGAGAATGGTGGCATTGTACTCCTAGTTGCTTTATGCAGCAGAAACCAGGTTAGGCTCCAGCCATATGACTGGGCCGCCTGTGTGTTGTATCTGATTTTTTACCTTACCTTGAATAGTTCTTGACTTTTAAATGAATTCTGATCTATGAATAACACTCCAAATGTTTTTCAGTTTGTAATATGTCATAGAGCGTAGTAAGCAAAACTTAAAAAAAAACCCAGAGTTTTAATCCGCGGTAATGTAAGCAAAAGTTGCCCTAACCTAAGCCCTAGCAAACTTGAAGTATACCTGCACTGTTGTTTTCTCTTGCAGCTGGATGGGACAGAGCTGTTCAACTTTGTTGATGGATTCTTTCCTAACAAACACGGCAGTAGACGGCACATGGGGTGACCATGCGATTCTCCATGGTGCGGCAAACTGCTTTGAAACATGCCTTCACGTGATCAGCAGTCTATCTCGTGACCTTCTCATCAGCCCAGAGCGCAATGTTGACAACAGCAACCAGCTTGTGCTGGGACATGTTCATGAGCTTCACCATGTTAGTCTTACATGTAATTCACTCAAACACGGCCGGCAAACATGTCGGATTACACTGCAATCTAAGATTTCTTATCTTGCCAGTTTCTAAAACGTTTGTAAAATGGAGTAAATAAATAAATAAATAAATAAATAAATACAAAAAAAATAAGGTTGCATTTTAAAAATTTGATTTTATATTTTCAATCCTACTTGGAAGAACATTTTACTAAGGAACGTGAATAGGCAAGAAAATTCTTCCATCAAACAGACTTATCTTTTGCAAAAGCCCTCTGACAGAGCTCAAAATGAACTAAGCTGTTACTAAACGCAATGAACGTGTGTTAATTCAGCACAAGCCTGGTTTGCGATTTCCAACCAAAAAATGTGGTTCTTTTCATATAATAAATTAACAATAAAATGGACCAGTAAGTTGGTAGAGAAAATACATTTCACCTGAAATGAAGTGGCACGAGAAGGTATTTAACAGCACATATGGTCATGTCCATGCAGAACTTTTGCTACTAATAGAAATTCATTCCGTCCGTCAGTCATTCAGTCATCTATCTAGCCACACGTCCACCGATCCTTCCATGTACTGACCTACCAGTCCTCCCCGCCCACTGCTCCACCGATCTATCCATTCGTTCATTGGTTTGTTCATTCGTTCGTTTATTTAAGTTGATGTATGATATTTAACAAATAGATTCCATTTGGCCATGTGTCTGTTCAGTTATAGATCACAGATGACGTCAAAATGTGGTAAGAACAAAAAAGTGGCACACGAGCCGCAGGCGAGTGTGTCACTGATGTTCTTACCACATTTTGACGTCTTCTGTGATCTATAACTGAACAGACACACGGCCAAATGGAATCTATTTGTTTTATACAATGAACAGAAAAGTAAAAATTAAGAGTAAAATTACGAACTTGTCTCGTAGCGCTCGACTGGTCGAAGATTTGTTCCAGTTTAGGTATTTTCCAAGTCGCCAAGAACACTTTTCGTCTTGGTTCTTCTTTTTCTTGCTCGTAAACAGCTCCTGCTAAACATTTTTCGAGGCTTTCACTTGCTCAATCCAGAATTATCTCGCAAACATTTTGAAAACTGTGCGCCATGTTGGCAAAAACAAAGCAAACAGTTATTCTATGACGTCAGCCGTGCGTCTGTACTCTGATAGATCATAGGCAACGACCAATCACAGAGCGCGTAGTATTCAGTTCATTGTATAATTATTTATTGATGTCATTTGCTGTTGCAGTAAAAGAGGGACATCCATGTGATGATCAACCTGGAGAGCTATCACAAAAAAATAGCAACACTTGGGCGTAGGCTAAAATTTGACGATGCAAAACTCGTTGTGTTCCACAAATAAAACGAGGAATGTTCTGAAAAGGCATATGCAATGTTGTTGACATGGAAAGGAAGAGATGGCTCGGTCGCCACTTACCGAGTTTTATACCGGACACGCATTGTGTCGCAAACATGTAAATCGTGGAGATTTAGTAGAGGAAATTTGTTGTGAAGATAAACTTATCGGCCCTTGTGTTGTGGACATGACAATGAAAATCAGTGATACGCTGTTTGTTTAGTAATTCATGCATGGTCCTTTAATATGTACCTATTGACTAAGTGGGAGGGCCGGATGGGAAAATATTTGGCTCGAGGTCATGGCGTACGCGCGAGGTCCGTGCGCCATCCATGCGCCATTCGTGAAGGATTTATATATGGTCTGGGATCGCAAATCTGATTTCGGATTCTGCCAAAAAAGACAACGCGGTTTTATTTAAGAGAAAGGCCAAACGAAAGCACACCTTTTGTTGCCATGTAAAATATTTCTTACCGGGTTAATATATAAATAATAACTAATTTAAAAAAAACTATGCATACTTAACAAGTAAAAACGTCAACTGAGGTAAATAAAGCATGGACAGTTTTTGCTATGTAAAATACTAAAAAGCTTTTACTATGTGCTATATAGTTTTGTATAGTCAAGTACTTCTCAATAGTTGATAAATACATTACTTATAAATAGGGAAGCAGCCAAGCTTAGTGGCAAAAGGCTGGCTTTCACTGGCGACGTAGTCGGAGTCGTAAGGTCGCCAACGACCTATATAATCAATACAAGTGCTGTGGCAATTGCTGGAGTGGATGCAGTCCCGCGGCTTGGGCTCACGTGTTTGGATACTACGACAGACTTGTACCCAGATATTGTTACTTATTCTATTGTCCAACCTTGTACGGAAATCAGTAGCCGCACAGAAGCACCGCTTTATTTGACAGATATAGTTAAGTCCTTCGTGGAAGACATTCAATAACAGCTTGAAACGTTCTGTAAAGATGGACAGGGTTGGACGTTAACTTCCAAAATGCATCTCATCGTCCCATGGTTTCGAGCTCGCCAAGGATCCAAGACACATGTCGTCAGTTATCTCGAAAGTCGCAAAAGACGAAGCATCGGTGGTGCAACAGTTCAACGAGGCGGTAGCCGGTCCTGGATTGAGTCCAAAGGCGTTGAGTTCCTAAAGATTGGCTCCTCTGTCGTGTTCAGCTTCAGAACGGAAGATAAATCCGGACATTCAGTTGTCGCCACGCAATACAAGGAAAGGTCGAGGAGATATCTTCATTGTAAAAACAGGAAAACTGGATGGTGATGGGAAAACTACTAGACAAGACTGCTCGCGGAGAACTACCTACGAATACAATTTCTTTCTACATTATGGCTGGAAAGGCCCCAACAATAAATGGCAGGAAGTAAGTCCTTTCGCTGCGCTCGTTGCTTATATCACAAAATGATGTATTTAATTGAAAATATTTCGCAGTTAGTTTTCTGCTATTTTTTCTTCATGCCAGTAACACTTATAAATGTTATTGCATTACACACAGTTTGTCCCCCTTGACTTTTGCAGTAGTCACACATGGACTTCCGGTTTTGATTGCTTTAATGAGAGCATCAGGGATGGCGTACTGGCGAGAGCGCTCGCCTCCCACCAATGAGGCCCGGGTTCAATTTCCGGACTCGGCGTCATATGTTGGTCGAGTTTGTTGTTAGTTCTCATCCTTGCTCCAAGGGTTTTTTTCTCCTGATACTCCGGTTTTTCCTCCCTCATCAAAAACTAGCATTTAAAAATTCCAATTCAACCTGGAATTCGAGGGCCACAGGTTTGTCAGTCACATGACTGTTAAGTGTTACCCTCGTTAAACAAAGTTGATTTATTTTATTTAATACACTAGTTTGATTATAGATGTCTGTTTAGCATATTTTAACGCGTCT
>JAJGOT010000716.1:0-32500 GCA_022457155.1 Cladopsammia gracilis | reverse complement strand
GACGATCCAAATCTTTAATACTTCAACATCAGTCTAGCTGGATCTTGGAAGGAACTTTGAGTTCGTAATACGTTTACTTCAAGCCGTGGTTAAGGTAAGCTTGTACAATTAAGCACGATTGTTAAGATAGCTTTACTGGCTCTCTGTTCAGTTATTTTGCCTTATTCGTTGTCAACTAACCGACCCTAACCGTACCAGCTCATTGTTTAGAATTCTAACTGCTACGTAATTTTGAAGTAATGTTGCCTTGTCAGTAGTGCTCGACGTAACAGAAGTCTACAGATGACTCCAAAACCATCCGGTTTTTAAACAATACAAAATATCAATTGTCCGGCATATATATCTATGTCATCATTATTTGATTATGTGCTAGAACGTTTGTAAGATCTAGCCAATTTTCGACCAATGAACATGTTCTCGGGCTGACATTTCGAACGGAAATGCGGAATTTCAAAACGTTCACTGTGAGTTCATAAAATAACCGAGATACTATGCGTGTTTTCATTGGTCAAAAAAGTAAATTGACTATTGTGCCGGTACTACTCGTATAGAAAACTGCACAAGGAAAACTATAGAGTAAACAAAGTCCCCTTAAATCTTGGCCCGATTAATGGAACATCACGCGCGCATGGGCATCCCGGGGGGGGGGGGTACTCCCTATAATTGGTTATACGGGGATGCTCCGCCCGAAAGGGGTACCATTTTGAGGCTGGAGGTATATGAAAGGGTAGGGATTTCACTAGTTGAAGTATATGAAAGGGTAGGGATTTCACGAAGAATCAGGAAAAGGCAGCGTAAACACGAGTTGAAGTACAAAAAAGGTAGGGAAAAACGCCATCTAAGTATTATAAAAAGCGCCTTTCAAAATATATCAAACAGAGGCACGTAAAGGCTATATGAAAGGGACACCATTTTCAGTGAAAGGTATATGAAAGGGGTACCATTTTCAATGAAAGGTATATGAAAGGGGTACCTTTTCTGTCAAAAACGGTATATGAAAGGGTAAGGGTTTGGACCTTGGGGCGGAGCATCCCCGTACAAAACTTTGTCGAGTACCCTCTCCGGGATGGGCATGAGGACAAAGACTGAATTTCACAACTCGAGTTTTAGTGTGTTATTGCATATTGTGGTCCGTTAGACGATTAGACCAGAATATCTGTTTCTTTCAAACAATGAGTTGCTGCTCAAACCTAAGACAAACATTTCCCATGAGCAAATAAGCTTACTAAATAAGCTTAACAAAAAACATGCAAGCAAAAAATGGCTTATCGACAAAGAACACTAAGCTTATTTTAAAATTGATATCAACAACAGGAATATTATTATTTAACATTGGCATGCAGAGATGAAAGACAACTAAAACAACCTCGAATATGTACTATGTGAAATTAACTGAGCTGAAGGTTTTTAAACCTTATGAACCCTTAATATTAAAATTAATATTAAAAGCTCAAAGTGTATATAAAAGAGCAAACGAAGGCTCTCAAGCTGAAGAAATTTTCGATCAAAAGTTAGCTGAAGATTGTCAATGTGCCAACAAATCCAAAAATAACTTATTTGTATAGTGGAATTAAAAAGTATCGCTTTGTTTTTTAAGATATTATTTTATGCCGATTCCTTTCATGCTTTATCGTGTTTTAATTGTTTAATATGAGAGCACTTCGATCGCTTTCTATAGAGTAAGTTGTGGCGGTAGTTTAGATTTCGTATTATGATCAAGCAAGGAAGATCAAAGTAACAAAACTTATAGGTTTAGCTAGGTTTAAACATAAATTATTTCTGAGTGTTATATCAAACTCTCAGGACTTTTAACAATTAGCAAGTTAGTTTTCATTCAGCACTGAAAATGTGGAGAAGTACGGGCTTCACTGTGCACTTCAAAGTAAGTACATAAAGTCAGTGACAGTTTCAGCAACTGAGTTTCTGGAACTAACCTTTAGCTTTGTTGCAATTGACAATATCTTAACAAGAAGGCAATATTTGAATCCAAAATAAACTTAAAGATTTTAGGCTTCCAAACTGTTCTTGTACATTCATGTTTTCGGCGACCGATTCTGGACCCAAAATTTCTCGATTTCCCCTTTAAATTACTTTTTGGGAAGTGAATAAAATCTTCTTATTTTGTGACTAACTTTACATTCTTTTTGTAAACACGAAGCGACAAGATTACATTCCATCGTACTCAACCTTGCGAGGGGGCGTGCCCGTCAATTGAAGTCGCGCTCCTGATTGGCTAACTTGTAAAGACGTTTCAGAGGAGGCGTGCTCGTCAATTGAATTTGAGCTCTCTGATTGGCTAACTTGTTAAAAGTTTTTATTGGATGCCCACGGTGAGGCGCAACGCACTGTAAAAAATTACAAAAAAATGATATGAATTGATTTCCTAACAAAATAATAGTTCTTTTAAAAAAGATAAGTAAACCATGACTTTTTTCTCATTATTACATGGCACATAAATATGATTTCCTAACATTTGGATTGATAACGTTTTTTACATCCCTTTTCTTGGTTTCTTTGTTTCTATTTGTTTGTCTCTCAATGTCATTTTATATTTCTTTGTTGGTTGCATTTGCCTGGTTGCTTGGTTACGGGTTGGTTGATGTTGCTGGATAGTTGTTTTGTATTTAACAAATAGATTCCATTTTGCCGTGCGTTGTAGATCACAGATGTCGTCAAAATGTGGTAAGAGCAAAAAGGAGCCAATCACTGATGTTCTTACTACATATTGACGTCTTCTTTGATCTTTAACTGAACAGACGCACGGCAAAATGGAAACTATTTGTTTAATGCAATAACAGTGAAGAAAACAAAACTACTTTTTGCTCTTTTCGCTTCTGTTTCCTCTTTTTCTTAATTGATTATGCCTTCACTTGCCCTTTCCGAAATAATATTGTCCACATTTTCAAAACGGACCACCATGTTGGACGAAACAGAAAAATTAACAGATTATTCAAAACGTCAGCTGTGCGTCTGCCCTCTAGATAGATAATGACCAATCAAAATGCACATAGTATAGTGCATATTTATTTATTTATTTATTTATTTATTTATCTGTTTGATCATTTATACATTAGCTTTACCAGGGACTTCAGAAATACCTCGCTCGAGGGTAAAATGTCAAAAAGGCCACATGTCCACCTTCTTTTCTCTATCATCGCCTTTGCGGCAGCGATAACCGCCTTACAGTTACCGTATGAAGTCATTGACTCCATAATAGAAATCAGCAACCGCGATGACTTCAAAGATCTCAATCGAGTCAACGTATCTGATGACCGAGGCCCCACTCGTCCAATCTATCGACTGGACCTTGACCCTGACTACATAGCCTATTACGAAATTGACACCGGAAGTGACTACATAGTGTTCTCTTCCGGGATTAACACTGGAGATTATCGAAAAGTAGAGAGTGGCCCGGACCCAAGACCAACCGATGTGCTCATCCGGCAGGCTAAAGACAACGGTCAGCGGTGTGTGAAGTTTTATCGGCTGTCACCATTAGGATTGACAGTTTGTAAGAATGACAATGAGACTGTTGTGGCTGCAACTTACAACTGGACGGCTGATGTTGCCCAGGTAGGATTAAAGTAATAATGATTCAGTAAAGACAAGCCCCGTTAATGTATTCCCTGCACTCCCCTTGCATTCCCCTGCATTCCCCTCATTAGCTACAGTATGCTTAGTCATGACGTCGCAATGTGAATTTCCCTGCATTCCCCTTATTGAAACAATTATTCATTTAAAAAGTGGATCCGTAAGTAATAAACTACCATTTCAAAACGATAGAAACAATAGCCTTGCTCAAACGTGTCCGCTCTATACCAACACTGATTGGTTCTCAAGCTTGTTAGTATTGTCCGTTTGAATAAACAACGCAGAATTTTGTTCAAGCCATCAGAGATTAGTTTCGCTTCGCTTCAAGACAAAGCACAACACACAGATATCCTTTAAAAACACGTTCACTGAGGTCAAAACCATTGACAAGGATTCGAACTTGGGTTACTACGGCCAGAACGCAGTGTCCTAACCACTAGACCGCTAACTCGCAATAAAATTGAGCAGTATAAAAAGCGCTTTTTACTTACTAAAAATCCACAACATTTTTATAGCCGCTACATCGCTAGACTCTATGTATTTTGAGTTTCCCAGCTGTCACCTACTTTAAGTTTTGATAACACTACTTTACCGGCGGAGGAAAACAAACCGAATAAGAAATCGAAATGCAAGGGGAGTGCAGGGGAATACAGTAACGGGGCTATTGTTTTCTGAACCATTACCACTGATTAGAATAGGAAATATACGAAGTTACGATTATCTTCCTTTTGAAGGCTTGTATATTTACATTATACTTTACAACTAAACGTACATATTGCAAGACTGCCTTCTTCGATGTTTGTTTTCGTCTGGGAGCAAAAGTCGTGAAATGAATATGCCAAAAAATCTGACCATCATATGAACTTAAATGTCACTTCTTTTTTAGGCATCATTAAACCAAAATTGTTCTTGGATGTTTATATACGCTGAAGGTATAAATGAAAGAAAATCAAAGCTGCAATGGTAAAACTGGACGGATTAGTTTTGTTATCTCGCTGTCTTGCCGAGCCGTCATGATTTAATGAAACTTTCGGACAATACCAAATTTATCCCTCATTCATTTATAGTTAGCTAAGTAAAGTATTTAATCCTGTTAAACAGATTGACGATTGGCGTCGATTGGACAGAATGGTGAAAAACAGTCTGGGTAGTTTTAAGAGGCAGTGGCGAGGGAGGGCAGCCCAAAGACGGTCAAAGCTAGACTGGGCCACCACAGAAATCCTTCCCAAAGGCAAAGAGATGAAGAAAAAAGGCACAGACGAGGCAGTCGTTTTGCCTGGTTCCATCATGAAACTCGCTCTTGGTGAGCGCTTCAAATCTGTTGACGTTTACGTTACAAATGGTGGTAACTCGCGCATGCGCCCCAACACGAAATCAGAGTGGCAGCAGAAACTCTGTAAGGTGCTTGTCAACGTTTGTCTGCTGGACGGAAGTTCTAAGGTAAATCCATTAGCTATAAAGGAGACAGCCAATCATCTCTCATTCCTGCAGCTGGAGGTACGTGGAAATCGGACCTTCGTGGGAAACGTCTTACAGTGGCGCGAAATTGGCTTTGTCATCGAAATAAAGGGACGCAAAAACGAAATTATCATGAAATACTTTGCAATTAATTTGCATTCCAAACGTTTTAGACGCTCGTCGGGTGGCACTCCGCATAATGGAATTGTTAGTGAAAAGAATTTCCCTGACTATGATCAACACAAGTGCTGTGGCAATTGCCGGAGTGGATGCAGTCCCGTGGCTTGGGCTCAGGTGTTTGGATACTACGACAGACTTGCATCCAGCTATTCTAACTCAATATATAGTCCAACCATATACGGAGATAACAACACAAAGGCGCCGCTTGAGTTGACAGATGCAGTTGAGTCCTTCGTGGAAGACATTCGATCACAGCTCGAAACGTATTGTAAAGATGGGCAGGGTTGGACTTCAATTTCCAAAATGCATCTCATCGCCCCATGGTTTCGAGCTCGCCAAGGATCCAAGGCACGCGTCGTCAGTTATCTCGAGAGTCGCAAAAGACGAAGCATCGGCGGTGCAAGAGTTGAGCGAGGCAGCAGGTCCTGGATTGAGTCCAAAGGCGTTGAGTGGCTAAAGATTGGCTACCCTGTCGTATTTAGCTTTACAACGGAAAGAAAATACGGACATTCCGCTGTCGCAACACAATACAAGGAAACATTTAGAACGTATCGTCATTGTGAATCCATCCACATCCCATCCACATCCACTGGATGGTGGATTGGATGGAGAACCAAAACAGTCTGCTTCTGGAGGACAGCCTACGACTACGAGTTCTTCCTACATTACGGCTGGGGAGGCTCCAACAATAAATGGCAGGAAGTTAGTCCATTTTCTGCCCACGCTGCTTATATCGTAAAATGATGCCTCTCATTGAAATCATGTCGCAGTTTTCTGGTTATATTCGTCTTCATACACTGTAAATCTCAATCAACGTAAACTTAGGCCTTTGTGTAGGATCTTTGTATAAGATAACATTTATCCAATCTCTGCTTTACAAAGTTAAGAGCGCCCTTGATTTAAATACCAGTTTTCAAACTGAAAAGTAAAGAGGGAATATCGTAATATATCTTTTCCTCTGAGCGATAGTGTTCTTTTAATTTACACAATAAGTTATACATTATGACGGATCAGTAAAAAGGTCTGCAATTCAAAGTAATTAAGTTAAAACCTTTGATTAGTTGAGTAAAATTTCTCATCGTCGGATTTAAAAAAGGGAATGCGGTTTCCTTGTTATAGGATTTCCATGTTGTTTACCGTGAAAAAAAAAGGCCATAATAATATTGTACCATAAAGCGTGTGATCCACTATGACTCTTTATTTAGTCTGTGTGAGTTGATGGCGCTTTTAATTCTCTGTTCGGCCCAGAACAGTGTCCCTCGATATTTTGAACAACTAGGGTACGGTACGACGTGATATACGGGGATAAATTGAGATATAGAACGATATAGCAGAAAACGCATGAAAAAAACTTTTTGTCCTCATTCGTTTTGATTTAAGTACGGTCTGCTTAACTTCATTTCGTAGAAGTGCAGTTCATTATTAAAATTTGGTTGATCTGCGGAATTTATTAGATTTTAAGCCTGTATGGGAATGGCGTTGGGAGAGATTGATTTTATCTTGCGAGGTGTTGTTAAAAAAATCTTGAAATTAATCGTGAACGTTTAACGGTTAGGAGTCTTCAAACTGTAAGCATTAAACAAACGCAACGAGCCAATGATAACTACTTGAGTAGTTTGAAAACTTAAAAGTTCCTCGTGCTGTCATAAGATGTAGTTTTATTATACCGGGAGAGGTTGAGCCCTACCAGTGATCAGCAAGTAATTTCCCATTTGATATGATTAAGACAAAGTTGATTAAACAATTCTCGAGAATAACCATTTAACAAGAGGTGATCTTAAAATGCTTCTTCTCTGACTATATATTAAATATAAGGGGACCAGTTAACAGAAATTGTGTGTTTGAACAACGAATGAACAGAAAGGAAGCAATTCGATTGGTTTAGCAAACGAAGGCAAACGCGCGCGACTTTGGGTTGGTTTAGCAAACGCACGCGGCTTTTGGTTGGTTTAGCAAACGGAGGCAAAGGAGCGCGGATTTTGGCTGGTTTAGCAAACATGCAAAGCAAGGGAACGAATTACAAGCTAAAAGATGCTATTCTATTTGACATCACTCCCTCTTCTGCATTCTGATATGTCAATCGAACAAGCGTCTTTTCATATTAGGGATATTTTTAGCGGGAAAACAAGCAAACCTTGTTTTGATCCTTTCATCAACTGGCGGATGAAACAAATCGCGAACACTCAGGGAAACCATTTTTAAACGTCATACAATCACTCTAACAGGATGCCTCAAGGGATTACAATATAAGTTACTTTATTATTTTACATCATAAAAGCTATATAAATGGTGGTCTAGCAGAGCCCTTGCTTTAGAGGAATATTCATTAGTTGAAAATACAATGCCGATATTTCTAAGACCGAAACCATGATTAAGTGGATAAAGAAATCAGTTGACGTTAGTTTAACGGAAACCAAAGCAAAGGAAGTAAGCATTGAAAATATAACTTAGTTTAAGCGGACAAGCTTGAAAAGTTAGTTGCCGACAAAAGGAACAGTAAAGAATGTTGAGCATGTTTCATTAAAATAAAGGTGTAAGGGATGTCTTGTATGGCGGTATGTTTGACTTAAGCTTAAACCCTTTAACTCCCAAGAATGACAAAAATCAAAATTCAAGAAAACTTCCAAATTTTATTTTGTAAAATATTTAAAAACAAATGCTACATTTCAAACATACTGCCGAAGAGGCTTCATTCGAATGGTCACACCATGGTATTTCTACTTCATTAACTGACGGTGGGAGTGAAAGTGTAAATGCAAGCTAGAAGGATACCCGTAGCGCTTGGAACGTGTGAAATAAATCACCTCAGTCTTTGTTCTGTATTTTTTTTTTTGTCTTACTTTTCAGAGGAAGTATCAAGTGTATATCATATTCCAGAGCTGGGAGAAACTATAAGGAAAATTTCCGAAAATTGTGCTTCTTTATTCACTACTAAAAAAAAAGAGGGATTCGATTGGCTCTGACCATAGTTAATCTAGGGACTGATTATGAAACCTTGCAGACTTCAAAGGCAATAACAAAGGAGCTACAATTTATGTTGGACTGTACTTGACCGTGCACATCTTTTGTTTTTAAATCACAGGCTATGACTGAATAACTTAATGGCAACATTTCTATTGGTCAGTTGCTCGAATAAAAGTTCAACATCTATTGTGGCTGTGCACGGTCAAGGCCGAAAACGATAACAAAAACATCAAATAAAGACATTTCTCAGGTTTCATAACCATTTCGCTTATTAGCTATGCTCTGACGAAGGGCTAAAGCGCTCGAAATATCAGCTTTTGATTCTCTTTACATGTGAGGTGGCTACAAGATTTCGAAATAGCGTTCGGCTCGTTTCTTGTTAGCTATTTGTCCTTCTCCCAAACTTTCTCTTGTTACCATAACTTTATAGAAACACGGAAAACTGTTTCCAATTTTTGCTCTAAGCAATATTCATGAATCATGATTTCATTTCAAAAATGACTAAAATAAGATGTCGGTTACAAAAAATGTGTGGGGTACTAAAAAGTGATTTTGAAAAGAAAGCCGAATTCTATAAGGTACTCTCAATTTAATGTCGGACAGTCAGTGATAACAATTAATAATTATCCCGCGAGGCTGACTGTTTCTCGCCTGGTTTCACATCGTGTACTTTTCATAGTTATTCAGTAGTATCAATTTGTAAGAAAGACTACGAAGTTCGTGCGACCTTATGATATCTTTTGAGAGCTGGAGATGAATACTGCATTTTGATCAATTCTCACGACCTATAAGGTTACATAAAGTTTAAAAGTAATGTAACTCAGTAATATTCATAGTCGATATAGAAAGCTGAATTCCAGAAGGAATTTCTTCATTGTGTCTATGGTCTAGCAGACAGCCAGGTGATAATAGACGAGTATTCATCAAACCTAGCCGTTTGGAACATGATCACGTTAAGATCAAAACCAGTAAATATCTAATCAAGTTTTTTGTGTTCGACAAAGTTAGTTTTTCCACCCTCTGCGATGGACCAATTATGCATCATTAGCACCCGCTATTGAAACGATCAGCAGTTCGTTTCAATAGTGTATAAACTCAACAAATACTGGGCGATCTTATAAGGGATTTGGGAACTTGTCGATGGAATATAATTAAACATATTAGTAACATTTGCTCATATTAACCGCAAGATGAGATACTTTTAAAAACAACAAAGACACAAGTATTGAGTAGCATGCATGACTTTTATTCTATAAATGCAGATTCTACGTTCCTAAGCGCCCATCACCCCCGACAGCAGTGATTACAACTAGTTGCAAATTTAAGTTAATGCCACTTTGGCTCAGTTGAGCTTCGTTGACTGCTGGTTTCAGCCGTGGTGAATGGTGTTACCCTCCTTCACAACCCAGCGTCCCACTCCGCCACCTCCACCTGAAAGAAAACCACAAAAATGTTCACTTGATGAACATACGCTTCATTTACCAACCATTTCACTAACAACTCTACGCATAAACCCTGTAGACCAACCCTCGAGCGTGGAAGAGCACATTCGTTGTAATAAATAAAAAGTATAGGATTGTACAGGTGCTTACATGTCTCCACCAGTCTTTTCAAATTTTGTATAGCCTGATTAATAATAAATTATACTGTTTCTTATTTTGTTTGCCATTGTAACTGATACGGCAAAGACCCTTAAAGTGTGCAAACGAACTCACGTGTAATAGTTGTATATAACTTAATATACCGTGTTGAATGCCTGCCGCTCTAAGATCGAGATGTACAGACAAATTGGAAGCTACAGTTCAACCGCAGACTGACTATCAGCGCAGCACTCCATTTTATCTTTTAAGACAGGCGGGCGCAAACTACAGCTCCAATAACTATTACCAATTGTGTTATAGCCACTATCAAGTCGTGATCATGAATTATTGAAACCAAAACATCCAAGAACATGTATGCCGCAGCTGAAGTCGATGAGCTAAATATGGGTCTTACCTCCACCCACACCAAAAGCGCATTTCACGGGGTTTCCTCCGGAGATGGAGATTTTATCCCTGAGATTTCCTTCGAGCTTCTTTGTTATGATAACCACACTACCACCTGCACCACTACCCCCAGGGGCAGATCTGTGAGCCTTTTTGTTCAAGCACTGGCCCGACTGACCTGTCAATACATAAGCCGTAAACTGGTTTAGGATATGAACTATCGATTGGTTTAAGCCTTGCGACTGTTTCCCTTCCCAGATGGTTATTCGTTCACAATGTGGACGTTGTATGAAGCTTACGGAAATTAATTCCCTTTCCTCGGGGATCTAAAATAAATTAACGTGTATAATATCTCAAACACGAGGAAAAGTGTTTCATTAGGATATCCAAACACCCAGAAGTGGGTTGAAAAACGAGACGCAACCGAATTGTTTAGATGCCTAATGAAACACTGTTTCGAGTGTTTGATATAGCTACTCAAACTGAGCATTAAATGCGAAAAAAAAAAACGAAAGAATGAATTCGCCAAAATCTACGCTAATTAAGATCGGGTTTTCAAACCTCTTTCACGGTAGTGATTTCCTTTGTGTTTTTATCATGGGTTATTACAGGCTGAAATTCTGGATGCTAAAAATCATGGAAAAGGAAGAAAGCTTCCTCTGAGACTATCTGCTTTGCATGCAACTATATCAGATACCACGCAGCTCTTAGCAACCTCTAATTTCAGTGGACCAACTATATCTCATCTCATGCAACGGAACTAAATATCCTAATTAAATTCTGTTTGAATCATTTCTCAGCCAAATACAAACGATGTATTTAGAATGTCGAGTGTGATCGTCTGGGTTAGTGTAGTTCTGAAAACAACTGTTGTTGTTAATAATCAGGATCTCCGTTTCGATAGTAATCTTCAGAGTCACGTGAATTGTAGACCGTCCGTTTATGGTATTAATCAGTCTGGTTGTTGCTGTCATTGGTCAGTTTTGCAATGATGTTATGAACTATTATATTAAAACTATGGTCATTGTTCATAGTGGCTAGTAAGATAGATGAATGCTTATATTCATTTCTCTCACGATGGAGTCACTATGGATGTTGAGATTCATGTCAGTTGTTGGTCCGTTTCAATCCATGCGTTTTCAAAGTGGTAAGTCTAGATCTATTGCTAGGCAAATTTGTCGGTGAGTTCAGTCTATTAAATTTGTTTGTGTGCCAGGAAAACGCCAAAATTCGGTCAAAACTATTTTTTTAGCCAATACTCACGAACGTTCCTTTGTCGCCTTCAACATAATCTCACCTTCTACCATAATCTTTCCATTCAGCGTCAGTTCATCGAGCTGCAAATAAACCAAGCCCCCTCCATTTCCTCCTTTTCCCCCAGGGTTGGGATCGTCACCGAAAGCACTTCCTCCGCCTCCTCCACCACCCCCACCGTAACTTAATCTTGTCTCAAAATCTGCGTTGCCGAATTGAAGTCCGCCTAAAGAAAAACCATATTGCACCTTTTAAAGCAATTTGGTACTTCATGTAGGTGGAGAGGTATTTTTGTGAGTAAAATATAACTGATACACCGAAGTTTGCATCGATTTCTAGTGAGAAACTAACGACGAGTATATCAAAGTCAAAGGGAAATGTCTGGAGAAGGATAAGCACAAATAAATGGCATAATAAGTATCTTACATGTTGGGTTCTTTAAAAGGAAGTCCACACGCTTACTATTCTCTGTTTGGGTGGTGTTCTGTGCTTTTAAAATTGCTGTATCGAGTATAAAAGCGAAATTTGTAGCTTATAAAACTGATGAAAGTGAAAAGTTTAAAAAAGTGCTTAGTTATTTCGATTATTTGAGCCTCGCAAAGCAGAGAAATGAGACAAAGCAAGCATTTGAATTCCTCCACCTCCATTAGCCCTTTTTGCTATCAGCTGTGGGCAAGTATCTCTATTCCTTACTTTAATTAATTAACTGAAATTGTATCTACTGTTGTAATTGAAAGGTGTGAAATAAATTGTTGTTGTTGTTGTTGTTGCATTTTGTACCCGACAAAGTCACCACCCGATGGAACATTTGACCAAATTAAAATCGCTCTCATAAAAGATTCGTGTTCCTCGTAAAAAATAATATATATAGATAGGCGCGAGCCTAACAGCGCAGCACTTTGAACAAGCTTAACTAAGGTGAAACTTAACTAAGGTGAAAGGTCGGAAGCACAAGAATTAAAATTGACAACCGGACTATTTTTCAGTTTTAGCAATTCTCAAAAACAGTAAGCTTAAGCTTAAGGCTTATTACCCGACAGTCTGCACAGTACATTTAGACCGTACAAAAGTTCACAAAAACAACTTTTCTCTGTCTAGAATAACTAGTACGACTACTTTCCGTATAAAATACAGTTTTTGTTTGCCAAAAATTGCACGAGAAACTGATTTGGAAATCAAAATTGCAAAAATAAACAAAAATATTTGCATAAGGCGACGCGAGTGAAGTCTAAGTCTTGTTTTATTTCCATAAAATCGCTTTTCAATCTATGTTATGAATGAACAAACACATAAAAATGGACTACACAATCTTCTTTCGACAAATTTGATTCAATCTCCATTAGTTTATTTTCAAAAGCAAAACGCGTAACATTTTATAATAGCGCATCAAGCTGCCTTCGATGAAATTCAAGAAATCGATACAACTGAAGTTAACCACGTTTTAAAAATAATTCTCTAAAACTACACAGGAACACAAAGAAAAAGTCAATCACAGATTGATATCAACATAAATTCCCATCGAAAAATGTAATCTGTTTTACCTTTGAGTCCTTCGCTTGCTTGTTAATTTTTTAAATTTCCGCTCCTTAGTTCAGTCTGAAATCCGTAATAAAAACAAAGATATATCTCCCCGCATTGAAAAACGTATGAAGTTCCTCGAAGCAAGATTTTATCCCAGAAAGCTCTTCTTTTTCTACTAAAGCGGCTTCTGAGTATCCCTTAATTAGTATGCAGGGAAATAACGACTTTACTTCTCGCTAAACACTGACCAGCGAAAGATCCAAACTTTTAAAGTGTTTACCGAGCTGACGGCTGTGTAACCGCGCGAAAAACAAAGCCTCAAAGATCCCGGATGTTGATGACGTTGTACGCGCATGTTTTGCGAAGTCATACGCGCCTGCGAGCTAGCCCAAAGCGTACGGGGGGCGTTCGGCGGCGGGCACACAACGCGCCCGCGAAACATTCCGCTGGCCATGACCATGAAAATGATCGGCGTGGGCTCTAGGAGTATGGGGCTGTGCAGCCGGGCCTTCGGCCCGGCGAGTGCTCCGCTATGATTTGATAAACGATTAACTAAATCCAATTTGACAAAATCCAGCTTCAAACCAGCCCCTAATTTTGTTACCTATTCAAACTCAAAAGAATTAAACGAATGTAGTTTTTTTCTGTCCTTCAGATGCGAGACAATTCGTCCGTGGTGAATCTCTTTTACCGAAAGGGTGTGGGGACTTTATTTTTTTCGCTTTTGGTACCATAGATACCTAAAGTACCAAAACCGGAAATGGATATTTCTGCAGGATGTTAATTGCGTAAACTATTGTTGATTAGCTATTGCATTGTGGTGCAGGTATTGTTTAGTGTTGGTTGAATCTTTGTTGTCGCGTCATTCGGTAATCACAACTTCCCCAATACCAAAAAACGTCCCCGAAAATACATCGGTACGGCAGTCGGATAAAAATGTGGTAGAGATGATTACATCATACGACGTGGATATTACGTAATTATTTGGAATGGGTACCATCTTTGACTCGGCCGCCATCTGTTATTTCCATCATGTAATAATAGCGTCAAAATTGAGTCAAGACGTATATACATGCGCTTTTTACAGTGAACAGCTGATTGAAAAAGTGTGGAAAACTTTGACATGGAAGAAATTTACATTCATATGATATTCTCGGAAAAAAGTGGTCCGAACCCATTTTTTTTTTTTTTGCAATGTTAATGCTTTTTTATTGTGATTGAGCAAAGTGTGAAAAAAGATATGACATATCGTATCGGTTAATCGTTTAATTGAAGAAAGAAATTAGAAACAGGCCTACCTCCTCCACCTCCACCACCGTAAGCACCTCCACAAGAATCTCCTGAATAAATGAATGAATAAATAAATAAACTACATGAATAAACTTAACCCTATTCAGCCTGGGCATTTTTTGAGTTCCTGAGCCTGGGGGGGGGGGGGGGGGGGGGGGCACATTGTGCCCCCCCCCCCCCCCACTTCGTAACTTCAAGAACATTAAGGCTATGACAATGAAACCTAGAGGGTACACAGTACGTCCAAAACTGGCTCCTTTGCGGTTCGCACAATGGGATGATGACGTCATATGACATAATTATTAGGTAATTAGTTATACGGCCGCCATCTTGGATCCGCCATCTTGGATTTCTGAAATTTTTTAAACCTCTTAAAAACCATCCAAATTGACGCAAAATTAATCAAAACCAATAAATAAACGCTAAATGACGAAAAAATACAAAAGTTATACGAATAAACATTGCTTTTCTTCATTCAAAGGTATAAATATGCAAATTTCAAAAAATATGTCATATGAAATTGTTGCCAGATAAATTTTAGGAAAAGTCACAAAGTTTGATGGCGTTTGAATACATATTAAAGAAGTTATGAATGTTGAAAGTTAGCGCGGGCACTTTGTGCCCCCCCCCCCCCCCCCCCAGGCCGAATAGGGTTAATGAAACAATAAACTAAATAAATTAATTAATTGATCATTAGTAAAATAGAGGATGCTTTCAAAGTACTTCTTGAACTTTCAATTCCACGTCAATGTTCTGAATCCATGAGTGTCATGAATTACAACAAAGGTATGTTATGATGAATGACGAATGTTGGTCCGAACGAGCGTTTCGCATTATTCCATTATAAGCTAATTAAGGAGTAAAAAAAAAAGAAGCAACCCGCCATTCTTGACGAATTCAAATGTTATAATACCTCCTCCCCCACCAAGTTTAGATGAGCCCGCGTTTCCCCCCTGTGCACTTTTGTCATAGCAATGTGGAGCTTTGTTTAGAGGCCAGTTTCCTGTGGTTCCTCCGTCTCCGCCATTTCCGCCCGGGCAGGAGGACTGGCCACCACCCCCAGCATACGTACTAATCTGTTGAACAAAACTTAACATTAAAATATATATTCAATTTATTGTCATGCAAATAGCAAAGGTTAATAGATATCGAGTTGAATATGAAATCAAAGTGTTATGGAAACGATAGGTAGGGCGGTTTTTGTACACGTCTCTTGAACCATGATGAAACCAGATGAAAACTCGATGTTTTTTAACTACTGCTAGCCAACAATGATAATGAGCGGTAAAAGTCTGGGCCAAATGCAGCCGACAATAGCTGACGAGAGTTAAGGGAAGAATTAAGGCCAACGACATGAAAAATACTCCGGCCTGGTGTGAACAGACTCAACCCAGAACTGGATATTTACTTCTTTTTCAGTGGGTTTCAATCCTCGCTCCTAGTTGTTGACTTCCGCTACGGTTCGGTTCGATTGCCTGTTCACACTGTCCCAGATAGTGGCACGAGAATCTATCCGCTTTGTGACGATTCACTTTCACGAGCGCCGCGTCGCAGCGGTGCTCCGGAACAAAAATTGTTCCGAAACTAGCGTTTCATGTGTGAACGAAAGGCCTATCCGGTATGGTTTTCTTGCCGGCGCAAGAGCTATCCGGTATAGTGTAGACATAGCCTAACCCTCTGACGTACACGCAAACGTATATCCCTCCCCTGCCTTGAGTTTTTGCGGAGTTGCAATTTGTTGCAAATATTTTACTGTAATAGATAGCCTGTGATGTGCTCTACAAGATAAGGTTAATATTTTGGGTTATAGCACTGCTAGAGTCCGTGACGTTATCCTTAATTAATTCGCCGCCAACATGGCCGTCATCTTGGATTTTACTAAAAATTCAAATGTGTTGCGAAAATACGGAAATTGCAAATATTTTCTTCTAGAGTTGTAAAACATGTTACAATTAAACATTTTACTGCTTTTGGTAGCGTTTAATATATTTTAACAAAAGGGTGAAAAACACACATTTTTATTCAAAAATGGCTTGACCTCATGCTACTTATGACGTCATGTGTCGTTACCATAGCTACTCATTGTCGCCAAACTTTACCAAGATGTATCTCAAGGATATACGAACAGCTACTGATGACGGCATGAGCTAATAATAAATGGTCTTGAAAAAGATCTTAAGGTGGGTGGCATCCACCCCAGTACGTCTGAGGGTTAAATTACTATCGACACTAAAAGCGTGTGAGTAGATCAAAAAACTCTGAGAGCGCACTAGATTCGCCGAGAGTACACGAGAGGTTCAGGCTGAACGGGAACGAGACTTATTTAGGTCCCTTATAATGTTGATTAGTAATACTTCGGAACGGCATGTTCGGTCTCTTTCGAAGAAAAGAAAACATAATTTAGCGTACTCTTCCAGCTTTTCCTCCTTTTCCGCCATCATGACCACCACAGCCACTCCCTCCACCTCCTCCCGCACCCCCAGAGAAATGACCACCACCTCCCCCACCGGCTGCTCCGTCGTCAGAGTTAATTGTTGAGTCTGCTCCACCTCCTCCAGCGTTGTAACCTCCTGGGCCGCCCTTGGAGCCTATAGAATAAACATAAGGCGTGTTATTTGAAGGCTACTTCCTGCGGTCTAACATGAGCTACTCGTATTAAGTATATTTCGTGTAGGTCTACATGATGTAAAGAGCTGGAGATTAGGACGTGGTGGCCGCGATTCATTTAAGTGTTGTGTTGTGTTTAATTCCGTCTCCATCGAGTTTTGTTTACATGTACATCGTTAATGCTACAATTGGCGAAGAGGATCGATGGGACCCAAGGTTAAACGGAAGCTCAAATTAGGGACCAAGTCATCTCTAAGTGCCGTCCTAATGAGCTACGTCATAGACGTCTCAGACTGTCACACTCCAGAATTTGCAAGAGATAGGTAGAAATTGTGAGGTAGTCAAGAGGCAAACAAAGTGTAAGAGTATCTCAAATAAACCTTTTAACAGAGTACACGACAGCCCAGCCAACCGAAACAAAGGTGCCGATGAAAAGAAGATTAGTAACGGGTGGGAAATGTTATCGATGTGGAAGACTTGGGCATTTTGCTCGAGACCCTCAGTGCTCTGCGAGAGGAAAAACATGTTCCGGATTGAACATTTTGCAAGTGGGTGCAAAAAGTGGGAACCGTTGTAGAACGGGAGTGCGGTACATACATTAGGTGGAAGACAACGAAGATGAAGATGAATATGTTTTTATTATAGCCAGTAAAGTTGGAAAAGGAAAGAATATGGTCAAAATTGCAAGGATCCCAGTGGGGATGATCATTGATTCTGAAGCCTGAGTGCAACCGTCATCCATCGAGCATTCTGGGAAGAGCTAACGAGAAGTGCAAAGAAGTTGTACGCCTATATGGAGCAACAACTCCACCTGACGTCATCAAAAGATTTACAGTCTAGCAAACAAGTATGCACCAGCAGAGTTTACAGCCTTGGTTTGCAGTTAAGTCATATCAAAATTCAGAAGCATTAAAAAACAGATTCCGATTCCAGAATGCTTATGGAATTGTATAGAGTTTAAAAGTACACATCTGGGACAAATTTTGAAGCGCAAGAGCATCACGTTCAAGACTTATAGCCGAACGAGTATTAGACATTTTTAGGAAAAATGTATGGAGTGGCCATCTTGGTGTCCCACTTCAAAGTCTTAATTACACCAAAAATTTCATCACAAAAGGTTGGATTCATTTTTATAATTCCCATTTAGTCGGCTTATGAGAATCTATAATGCAAAAATAACTTTTAACTGGTTCAATTTTGTTTATTTTCACGGCTAATCTGTAATAGCGTGACGAATTGCATGACACATTATCGGATGCAATGCAAAACGTCGTTAAAACCTGGTACTTTTTGTGAAGGATTGTAACACTGGTTTCCACTGACATTCCACGTTAGAAACAGCTTTAAAGGATGCATAGTTTAGATTTTTTAATTTTTGTGACGTCATAAGCAAACGAAAAATACTTGTTGAGTGTTTCCTTCGGATTCTAACTTATCTGTTGCAGTCAAGACCTTTTTAGCTTTTACGGAAAAGGGACCCAAAAAGCAACAACATTGAAACTGATGAATGCTGTTGATCTGTTCGGTATCATATGAGACCATTTTTAGCATAGAGGTGCTAAGGCATAGTTAAGTTTAATTACGGAGTTTTCATGTAAAGTGATTAGAAAGGGATTTGCACTTACCAGTTGAACTAGCAGGTCCATCTCCAGCCCCTCCTCCACCGATACCATTTCTATTTATTGGCCTTGCGGCGTTAGAACTATCTCCTCCTTTTCCCATAGGTGGCTTCGTCCCGGGACAAAAAAAAGTCTCTCCACCAAGACCTCCTCCCCCTCTCTTATCACCTCCGTCGCCTCCACGAAAGCCTATAACCGAGTTAAGTCACTGGTATTAATATAAAAACGAAATCATTTTTTATCGTTACGCTTAAACTCTGAGGGCCGGTTTTTTAAACGAAGTCTAACTTAGACCGCGGTTAAAGACAATTTATGGACCTACACATCTGTTTATATGTGGATCATTTTAAGTAGACAAATGTTTTACTAGCTAGAGAACATTAAGGCTATGACAATGAAACCTAAAGGGTATATAGTACGTCCAAAACTGTCTCCTTTGCGGTCCACACAATGGAACGATGACGTCATATGACGTAATTATTAGGTAATTAGTTATACGGCCGCCATCTTGGATCCGCCATCTTGGATTTCTGAAATTTTTAAAAACCTCTTAAAATCCGTCCAAATTCACTCAAAATTAATCAAATCCAATAAATAAACGCTTAATGACGTAAAAAAATAAAAGTTATAGCAATAAACATTGTTTTTCTTCACTCAAAGTAAATATGCAAATTTCGAAAAATATGGCTGTCAAAATCTTGTTGCCATGGAAACATCAAGTCACGTGATCCAAAAATTGTCATATGAAATTGTTGCCAGATAAATTTTAGGAAAAGTCACAAAGTTTGATGGCGTTTGAATACATATTAAAGAAGTTATGAATGTTGAAAGTTAGCGCGGGCACTTTGCCCCCCCCCCCAGGTTGGCCAATTTTAAATTAATTTACATCGTAGCTTTGTTAGATATCGTCTAAACCTCGTTTAAATAATCGCGCACTGAGTGTTTAGTGAGGGAGCAAAGTTTGAGGGAGGGTCACTAGTTTTGGAGCGTCATTTTATTACGATTTTTTGTCCCACATTTTGGTCAACTGTCTGGAATACTTTGCTAGAGTAGTGATTTTAGTCGTCTGACCAGGATGGCCTTCGTTTGGGAAGATTTTCGTCCTTTTGGTCATTGTTAATATTACGGATTTGCTTTGCTTTCAATATTGATCATTTCAGATTTTAAAATGTTAAGGACGGATTGCGTACGAAATTTAACTTTGTCTACTTTCATAGGTCTTTATAACTTTAAAAGAACGAAGACGATTTGTTGTGCTTTCTCAAATGAAACAAAGAAACCTACAGCGGTTTCTTGTTTGCGTTATTCGTGGCTCACCTAAATGGTGTTTTGAAACAGTCTGTTCCAGCCCAAAACTGCTGAATTAGCCCTGTAGCCCCTGAAGGCTAATTCTACCCTCCGCGTAAAATCATTTCGGACATTCCGGTAATTCGACCTGCTCGAACGTTTCGCCGTTCTATAACAGGTCATCTCTTTGCAGTGGGCTTCTGCAACCTCCTTTTGGCTGTGCGTTTTTGTTTGTTTATAAATGTACTTGTTTGCAGAGCTTTAGGGCCGGTTATTTAAACGGAGTTTAGGTAGTGTTTAACAAAACCACGGTCTAAACCAATTTCAATCTGGCGAACCGTACTATTTAAACGTTATTTACTGTAAACAGTGTCGAGAAGGCATATAGTGGACTAGAACAAAATTTGTCTAGTCTGAAGACGAAGTATTTTTAATTTATAAACAGAAGTGGATGTCCATTGATTATCTTAAACCGCGGTCTAAGTTAGACTTCGTTTATATAACCGGTACTTGTAGTGTCCAAGAATAGTACTTTTTGACCCTTTGGCTGGCGTAGCTCAGAAATATTTTCTACGTTAAACGTATGTCACGATAACAAGGATTCCAGACTGAAAGTCTCCCTTTACACCTTCCACAATTTGCGGTAAAGATTTTCTGGTCTGACTGATTCTTCTTAAGTTCCGTTCATTTCAGGTAGTAGGACACGGAAAATAAATTGTTATTCATGGCATTAAAGATTCTTGACCTCCCCGTTGATAAAACAACGTTAACGTCTTCATTAGAGCACCCCGCTAACGCAACAATATTTAGGAGGGTAGGGTACTTGATACAGATTGCAAAAATAAATTTTAGTAATAAAGTGAGTTCCATTTACCTTTACCAGTCATCTCTATTTTAGAGGTGCTATCGATAATTAACTGCCTGGCCCTGAATGCCAGGATTCCTCCTAGTCCATCGTTTTGTCCATCACATGTCAGAACACATTTGTTACGCAAGAGCACTGTGCCGAAATATGAAAATGTTTGGGCGATCAAACAAGTGTGGTTGTCTTGAGTAAGAACCATTCTGATTGGTTTTTCCAAGGTGATATGGCAGACAGGAGCTCTGAAAAAACTCAAATAGGTGAATGAGTGCCCTAACTACCTAGCGGAAAGTATTATTCTATTATTTCGGTCTGTTAATGTCTGCGGTTGAAGTCTTGAGGGTAAGTAGATCGAGTGAAACCTATTGAGCTTGTACTCTCTTATGGTGCCATTTACCGTGATTGTAGAAGGTGCTTGAATAGTAACGTTTGAATCTGAGGATGAAATTCTTAAGTATGACCATTCAAATGAAAGATATTTAACTATTATAGCGCGAAAGCGCGCGTGATATCGCCTAATACTTAGCCGACGAGGCCGTAGGCCGAGTCGGCTAAAATTAGGCGATATCACGCAAGCTTGAGCGCTATAATAGTTTTATAATTCAACACATTGATAACAAAGCACAGTTTGAAGAAAAAATATCGCCGACAAGCCTTTTATTTCAAAAAAAGCTTACAGATGTTTTACCGCGCGAAACTTGCAACATCACACAGTTCATGAATGAAAGTGGCGCCTTTGTCAATATTGTGCAAGCTTGAACACTATAACTGTTTTATAATTCAACACATTGATAACAAATCACAGTTTCGAGAGAAAAATCATTGAGATTTACAACCTTTCATTAGGTAAAAAGGCTAACTACAATATTTTACCTCGCACCATTTCTTAAACAACAAGCAGTGAATGCCGAAACTTTTGCCAAGCTAAAATTAATTTAGCGTACACAAACAGTTGACAGTTTCTACGAAGAGCTTTCGTCTGCTCAAAGAACGGGACAGAGTAGTGACTACAAGAATTAAAACACAGTAAAATGGCATAGAATGTCTTAGTTACAAGTGTTTCGTATCTTAAAAAGTTCAATTCAAAATCAAAACAAATTGAACAAACACACGGCTACGAACCTAAACATAGCGGCGAAAAGTCGGAAAGAACTACAGCGTGGACAGTAAGCTTACAAAAATTCACAGCTAAAGGATACAAGAAACAGTTAAAACATTGTACCTGTAGTTGATTTGACTTTTTAGTCCCTTCAATAAGCACCAAATTTTCAAACATCGAAGTACGAGCTGAGTCGATCGATGTTGTTTACAAACTTGGAATGCTCATTTTTTAGCTCCCACAGCCGTAATGACGAGATCAGAAACTTTTCTGAGGAAATATCAAGTCTATATCATATTCCAGAGGTGATTACCAAAGGAATTTCACAAAAATTGTGCTCCTACATTCACTTCTTGTCGAGCGGTTAAACTTTGAACCAGTTTTCATTCAACTACGCCAAGAAACACTGCGACCGCGACAACGCGAAAATTTCGCGCCTTTTTTGTCCAATCATGTGAACAGTATTTTTCTCTTTTCTTTTCTTCTCTTTTTTCTTTCTTTTCCCTTTTTTAACTAATAGTTCACGCACTTTTTCGCCCAAAAACACGAAATTGCAGGCAGCAGTCATTTTCACTTTCCTTCAAAATGCGAAATTTACCACCATCGCTGGTTATATGTCATGTAGACATAACGTCTATCGACAACTTTTTTACCATATTTGGGCAGTGTATCAATGTGTTGAATTATAATGAGTAATATTGTCTTATGGTGAAGTAGTCTTTGGATGAAAAGTGAATCATTTCCTATGGTACTGTATTTAACCTGGACAGTCGGGGGTGACAGTCTCTCCGTAACTTCAAGAGCGATCCATTAAAGCTATAACAATGAAACCTAGACGGTATATGGCACGTCCAAAACTGTTCCTTTGCGTTCCATAAATGGGACGATGACGTTATATGACGTGAGAATTACGTAATTAGTTCTACACAGCTGCCATTTTGGATCCGCCACCTTGGATTTTTGGATTTCTCCAAAACCTTGCAAAACCGACCAAATTGACCCAAAATTGATCAAAACCAAGAAAAGAAGCCAAAATATCATAACATGTAAAATTTAAGACAACAAACTTACGTTTTTATCATTAATAGGTCAAAAAAATGCAAATTTGGATAAACATGAAGAACACAACTTCAAGAGCATTAAAGCTATGACCTTCTATGACATAACTTCAAGAGTATTAAAAATATATGACAATGAAACCTATAAGGGTATATGGTACTTCCAAATCTGTTTCATTTATTTGCGGTCTTCAAAATGGAAGATGACGTCATTTGACGCAAGAATTATGTAATTAGTTCTACACAGCCACCATCTTGGATCCGCCATTTTTGACTTCTCCAAAATTTCATAAGACCGTCCAAATTGACTCAAAGTTATAACGATAAACTTGTTTTCTTTTTTAATTTCCAAGTTAATGGTGTACATGAAAAAAAATACTCAATTCTGATTGGCTAAGAGCAGTGCAGTTCAAGTGTAACACCATTGCAAAAAGTGGGTAGTTTCTTGGTGTTGCGGATAGTGTGATCACCAAATGACGTAAAACAAAAGATTCAAAAGACACTGAACACCACAACACAAAAGCTGACCAACAATGGCTTCCGCAACACCAAGAAACACCCAAAAAGTGTAACACCAGTGCAAATTACAAATATAAAACAATTGATGCAAAAATGTTTTGACTGCACACCATAGTAAACAGTGCTACAGGAAAATGCCAGATTTTTGAATCATCAAGGAAAAAGGAATAATGCTCAATTGCTTTAATTTCAGTGGTTACACTTACAGGATGTCATCCACGAATCAAAAGTTAGAAGAGCAGCTAACCTTATTTAGCCTGTGAGAGGGGGCTAACTTTCAACATTCACGAGTTTAGTAACACCAGTGTAACACCAGTGCAAATTACAAATATAAAACAATTGATGCAAAATTGTTTTGACTGCACATCATAGTAAACAGTGCTACAGGAAAATACCAGATTTTTGTATCATCAAGGAAAAAGGAATAATGCTCAATTGCTTTAATTTCATTTCAGTGGTTACACTTACAGGATGTCATCCACGAATCAAAAGTTAGAAGAGCAGCTAACCTTATTTAGCCTGTGAGAGGGGGCTAACTTTCAACATTCATGAGTTCATTTTTTAATACGAAATTTTAAAACGCCACCAAAATTTAAATTTTCCAAAATTTACATTTCAACAATTTGGTCTGACAGTTTATTGTTCACGTGACTTGATGTTTCCATGACAGCATTCCATGTTTTTGAAATTTATATTTTTTTGTACAGGCAATCATACGGTTTCGATTTAAATTTGGGATAAATTTGCAGAGTGAGTTTTTCAAAAAACTCAAATTGCACGAGCCGCTTACACGAGCTGTTTTTTTTTATTATCATTCAAATGAAAGCTACTGAGCAGTACTTTCCTGCGGTACTGTTTATTATGCTGTAGAAGGTGATTCTAACTTTTGAGTCTGTGGATGAAATCCTAAAGTGTTACCATTCAAATGAAAGCTACCGAGCAGTACTTTCCTGCGGTACTGTTTATTATGCTGTAGAAGGTGATTTTAACTTTTGAGTCTGTGGATGAAATCCTTAAGTATTATCATTCAAATGAAAGCTATTGAGCAGTACTTTCCTGCGGTACTGTTTATTATGCTGTAGAAGGTGATTCTAACTTTTGAGTCTGTCGATGAAATCCTAAAGTGCGACCATTCAAATAAAAAATCCACTGAGCAGTATGTTCCTGTGGTACTGTTTGTTAAGCTGTGCAAGGTCGTGGGGTTCTAACCTTTGAGTCTGCAGATGAAATGCTTCAGTGTGACCATTCAAATGAAAGCTATTGAGCTATCTGGTTGAGGAGACAAAAATGCTAATAATCTAGGGTAAGCAAGTTTTCGTCATTAATTTCAGTGGGACATTGTCCATTTACATGTAATTTGGCAATTAAAGACATCCTTACCGTTTTTCAACCAGTTTCACCGTCGCTATCTCGTACTTGCCGTAATTGTACAGTTTACCGTGGCTCACAAACAACAACAGATGGTCACCAGGTTTAGGTTGGTTTTCTTTACAGTCAGAAAGGTGTAGTTGATTCCAGTCGACACGAGCTACTTTCCAAGAGGCAGAATACGTCTTGCACATGTTTAGCCTTGCATTGTCACAGACAAATCCACTGACTGAAGTCCAAAGACAAAGTTAAATTAAGGCGTATACTAAAACATTTTGGACCATGCATGCCGCGAGGAAATCCCCTTATTGCTTGGAGGTTTATAACCGATGACAAAAAAACGCATTGGACTGTACATGTAAACAAGCAGTATTTTCTTTCTTAATACGGCTATTTCAAACACAATTTGACTGATGGTTGCAAAGTACAACGTGAATTACCTGCGTTACAATTACGTTCTAATATATATAGATAGCCTGAGCCTAACAGCGTCGCTCTTTGAACAGAAAGCCGATGATAAACTTAACTGAGGTGAAAGGTCGGAAGCACAAGAATAAAATTGACGACCGGGCCATTTTTTTAATTTTAGCAATTCTCAAAAACAGACTTACGCGACCGTTTGCACAGTACATTAGACCGTACAAAAGTTCACAAAAACAACTTTTTCTCCGTCTAGAATAATTAGTACGACTAATTTTCAAATAAAATACACCTGCTGCTTATAAAATTATCCAAGAAACTGATTTGAAAATCAAAATTGCAAAAAATACACAAACATATTTGCATAAGAGGAATTCGCATAAGACCACGCGAGTGAAGTTTACAACTATAAAATCCAAGTCTTGTTTTGTTTTGTTTACATAAAATCGCTTTTCAACCTATGTAATGAATGAACAAACACATAAAAATGGACAACACAATCTTCTTTCGAAAAATTTTATTCAAATCTCCAAAAGTTTATGTTTAAAAGCAAAACGCGAATTATTAAGAGCTCATCGAGGCCGAGATGTCTGCGATGAAAGAAATCAAAACAACTGAATTTAATTGAGCGCGTTATAAACAATTCTCCCGAAAACTAGCGAGAACACAAAAAAGTCAATCACAGATTAATATCAACATAAATTCCCATCGAAAAATGTATTTTATTTTACCTTTAAGTCCATCCACTGCTTGGAAATTGTTTAAATCTCCGCTTCTTCAGTTCTGAAACCCGAAGTGACACTACCACGCCGAAAACGGAGCGATTGGAAAACGCTCTCCAGAGTGGAGCGATTTGAAAACGATGCTTTTTGAAAACTCTGTTTTCTGGTGTGGACGGATAAAACGATGCTATCGTGAAAACGGTTACGTCATCAAAATAGCCAGACCACTCGACCGTGAAACATATCCAAGATGTCGCCATACTTCGACTGGACTGACTCCCAGTCTACACTCTCGGTGCTTTTCTGCACTTTGTATTCGTTTGTGACTTTCAGAAGTAGCTCGACTTCATCATCAGTCCATGTGAAACAGTCTGTTTTAGGTTTTGGTTGCTTTCCAGCTGTTCTTGGCATCGGTTAGAAGGAAACTATCGAAGAATTCTAAACCAAAACAACACTCAACAACAAAGAATCAAGAATGGCGCCAATTTCGCGGGCCGATTTATTGAAATGCGCATGCGTAGAGTTCATTTGAGCATGCACACTTAGGGTATCAAAGCGTTTTCAAAACAATACGACGTTGTAATGTGGACGGGCGAAAACGATACGAAAACGATAAGTGTGGACGCAAATCTTTTTGAAAACGGAGCAAAACAGCTCCGTTTTCGTTTGAAAACGGATTAGTGTGGACGGGGCCTCAGTTGTATCGATTTCTTGAATTTCATCCAAGGCAAATGAACTCGATGCGCTATAAATAGTACGCGTTTTGCTTTTAAACATAAACTAAAGGAGATTTGAATAAAATTTTTCGAAAGAAGATTGTGTTGTCCATTTTTATGTGTTTGTTCATTCATTACATAGATTGAAAAGCGATTTTATGGTTCTATCTTCACTCGCGTCGCCTTATGCAAATATGTTTGTGTATTTTTGCAATTTTGATTACCAAACCAGTTTCTCGGGCAATTTTTGACAAGCAACAACTGTATTTTATTCGGAAATTCGTCGTACTAGTTATTGTAGACGGAGAAAAAGTTGTTTTTGTGAACTTCTGTACGGTCTAAATGTACTGTGCAGACGGTCGCGTAATACTGTTTTTGAGAATTGCTAAAATTGAAAATAGCCCGGTAGTCAACCTTAATTCTTGTGCTTCCGACCTTTCACCTTAGTTAAGCTTGTTCACAGAGCGACACATTTTGCATTTCTGACACGAGTAACTGATTAACTAGCTATAGCAAAAGTTTTATAAAACAAATCAATGTTAAGATTTAATTTTCGCCCTTAATAGAGTCATTTTGTTGATTAGATTCAATCAGTATACGCATTTTCTCTTTCAAAGTACAATGGGGTCATTTATAACTTTTCCACTAAACCATGAAATGCCAGATATAACCGTGTACTCCAGCGTTAATTAATCGAGTCACTAATTAAGCCCAGCATGACTATAACCTACCTGCAGGCTCGATTACGGTACAATTTTCTAAACATCCATAAACAACCTGTGGAGAAAAATCATGTTATCTGCTGTTGACTTTTTGAGTAAGCAAAACACAAAATGTAAAAAGAAGAAAAAGACTACAGAGATTCAAAAAAGCAACGAAGCAAGGAATCAGAGAAGCAGATGAGCAGAGCTCGAGAAGGCGAAAAGCAGAGAAGGAGAGAAGAGGGATGCAGGGAGGCAGGGAGGCAGAAAGTAGAGAAGCATTCAGAAGCAGTGAAGCAAGGAAGCGAAGATGTCAAGATGCAATTAAGCCATGAAGCAGAGGCAAAGAAGTAAAGAATGAAGGAAGTATTAGGAAGCAAAGATGCAAATTTGAAAACGCAAAGTTGTAAAGCAGGAAAGAATGAGTTATCTCAGTAGAAGTGAAAAGAAAATTGAAGATAAGAAAGTAACAATTATATAAGGATGTAGCCAGGAAACGATAAAATACATGCCATTCATTTGAATTGCACAACCGTGAGATTTTATCCAGATTCAAACAAAACAGTTACAGAACAGGACTTTACGTTTTAGGACAGTGGTAATGAAAGTGTCAACCACGACTATACATTGTAAATCCTGCAGTCGAAATTAATTAAATCTCCAGTTACATTTATTCATAGACGCTTCATTTTTATTCAAGTGTTTCCAAATGCTATGAAAATAGTACTATATAGAGAACAAAAGTCAGTAGACTGCGAAATAGTCGGTTTTCAGGGTTAACCCTCTGATGTACACGCAAACTTATACCCCCACTGTGGTACAAGGGGGGGGGGGGGGGAGGGGGTAGTTGCAACCCCCTCCCTGGGTTTTTGCGGTGTTACCAAACTTTACCAAAATGTGTCGCAAGGATAAACAAACAGCTGCTGAAGACGCCATGTGCTAAAAATAAATGCTCTTGGAAAAAATCGGAGAAAAACCTTAAGGGGGGTGGCATCCACCAGATGCCAAGGGTTACTGAACAAAAATGTGGTTCCCTTATGCCTTTTAAGTTTTCCGGTGGAGTTCACCAAACTCGTGCAAAATGGCTGTTAAAATTTTCTAAGGGCGCAACATTTTTGCTATATTCGATGACTTTTTACCAAAATATAGAAAATTAGAAACCTTCCAGTTCTAATCAACAGAATACAGTGTACGAACCATGGTAAACGATGCGTGAAGATAAGCGAATAAAATATATACACTATAACCCACGCGAAAAGGCATTATATTGTATTTTGTACTTATAAAGAGTCCTTTCACGGATATTTCAAATGTATTCGAAAAGGGGAATGTATTTTGGTGACGTGGCCTTAAAAAGGAAAGATCTAGAGATTTGTCAATGAAATGCTATTTACTTGAGCTGTTATTTTAGAGTTCCCTGAAACGTTAAATCGATCAAATTAAAGATATAACTTACTATAATTTACCTTTTCTTGGCACAATACACACAACAGCAGAAGATAAAAATGATGCAAATTCATGATCCTTCTCTGCTGCACAAACAACTGAATCAAGAGAGATAAAGAAAATTATTTTGGAGTCTTTCGTTATGATAGCTAAGTTACAGAGACCTGTCAATTGAAAACATTCTTAAGATCAGCTGAGATAACTTATCCTTTTCAGGGCTTCTCATGAGGCGAACCGAGGCACTTGCCTCTGTAATTAAATATAGAGTCACTGATTTTTTTTTTCAGACTGTGAAATAGTTAGTACACTTATAAAGGTTAGTTGATCTTATTTCCATTGTTTTCTTTTGTGTCTATTTGACTATTATACACTAATTACTAGAAACTGTTTCACGGTCGGACGAAAACCACTCTAAAATTTTGAATACTAGTGCAAGCATTGGCTCTCTCTTGTAAGAGGCTACGCATAAAAAAAACATGAAATAATTAAAGTTTTTATTTTTTCTGATATTGCCTCGATAAGCATTTTCGTCTGGCTACGGCCCTGTTTTGAAGAGCAATGTCACTGTTGCGCTCCCATTTAAGTTCATTGCCTCGGTATTTTCGAGCATAAACTGATCCAAGTGACAGCGGTATAGAGCCGGCTTTGTTCGCTTGCTATAATGTCAAACTGTAATGTTCAAAAGGATGAAAAGGATAAAGGTATACCGGAATAGTTTGTCCTTGTTGCTGTCGGAGTCAACGACAATACAATAGTGGGACAACTCGTGATCTTCTTTTTGTAAACATTCTGAACTTTAAAACCTTGACGAAGAAAAGATAAATTCTTTGTTTATTTATTCTCATTTCCTTTTACGATTAGTCCGCTGATGCGAGATCAAATATTTTATTACACTTTACTGATTCAGTAAAAGATATTTCATGAAGATACACTGGTATTTGATAGTCACAACTGTGGTCTATCGAATGCAGCGGACAATTGTATAAAACAGTTTGTAGCTATGCTTTACCATTTACAAGCCACATGATTCTTTCGATCACCACATCAATTAATTAATTAATTTAAATTTGCAAATCACGGCCAGTTAAATTCGACAGAGTATTACTTCATTTGTCCTTTTTTTAAATCTGAAATAAGCTGTTAAAAGAAAATTGATACCTACATGTACAGTCAAGGTTAATTACGTTTCTCTCTTTCGCCTCGAAAGGAGAAGAAACCTTAAAATAACAAAGAATTAAGGTGAAATCAGGAATACTGAATTTGATTTAACTACCAAAGTCAACTTTAAAGCCGATAATTGTGCCAACGAGGAAGTCTATATTGAAATCTATTAAATGGTGTTTCGATTCACTCGATAGTAAAAACTTACAGAAAAAATCATAGTGAGCACTACCTATTAATTATTTCTAAAAACTTTTGTGAGCAAGGGAAAAGCTTTAACAGTGGCATTTAGATTAATAATCTCGAATTGAAATCTCTTTTTAATTTTTCACCACTGGCACAAGCTTTCTAAGAAAAAGTACAATCACAAACTAAAAACAGAAAACATCATTGTAATGGTAACTAGTACTTACGTGCGCAATCACACCAAATGGTATGGGTTGATGTTTTCTGTTTAACTTCGTCTTTGCAAAGAAGGAAATTGTAAACTGAGTGTATTCGAAAATATGAGGGGTACTTATAGGAACGTGAAAAGCACATTTATAAACGAAATCGTTTGCAGGAAGGATTTATCATTAGCAAACACGGGAAGGAAGGATTTATTGAGCCTACAGGAAGGATGTACAATATTTAAACCAACGTGATCAATCGATGGCAAACAGGAAGGATCTACTAGACATCGCAGGAAGGATGTACTTGTAATGTTTAGATCATTAATCTTTGATGGCAATCTATCATTGATGGCAAATATGTAGGAAGGACTTCAGTCATCCAAGCGAGAGAAGGGTTCAACTGGCTCTTATATTTGTTACGACGCTAGGGTGTGCAGAGCAGCGCTCAACGATCATATCACTTTGTGACAGACTTATGGTTTCCCTACACTTGATATTGGATGCTTTTTACACTATGTAAAGGTCACGCACCCTTGCTCTGATCATCTATGTATTTATTTAAGGGTATGCACGAACCGTGACGACTGATACCGACAATAGGTGAAATATTCATGATAACTTTTTAAAGTTCTTCTTTCTAATTGCTGCGAGCCCCCAGGCGAGTAGCACACTAATCTTTGGTTTGCCTGTGGTTCCTTGGGTTCCCTGCGCTTTATGTTGATTTTGTGCAAGCGCACGTCTAGCGGTGTCATCATAACTTAGATGCGCCTGGCTCTGGATGCGTCTTTCGCCGTCCATAGCACGTGCTCGCTTCTATTCTTGGATTTCAAAGCAAGCGTTTCTATTTGCAAATGTATCATGCCGAATTCAAAGTTATTTGTTGCTGGAAGCATTCATCAAGGTCACGAACGATTTAGTGACATTTCACGGGGAAGGCAATGTTCTTTTATGAGTTTTTCAGCGTTTTCTGCTATATCGTTCTATATCACCGTTTATCCCCGTATCCGCCGTACCATATCCCATTCCGCAATTGCTCGATACATCGAGCAACTGTGGAGCTATTCCTCCAAAGCAAACAGAGCATTAAAAGCGCCATCAATTAACAAAAACTAAACACCTTCAAAGACAAACATTTTTGATCGATGGGAATAAAGAATCAGGCATAGTGGATCACACGCTTTATGGTACGATATTATTATGACTTTCCTTTCTACGATAAACAATATGGCGTTCCTGTAACGAGAAAACCGATTTCCCTTTTTTATATCCCATGAAATTATATTAATTATAAATTATATTTTATATCCCAAAAAATTTCCTGAAAACTCGGCTTCTTATATTTGCGATGTCTATGATTGTAAACTTAATTAAATTGAATTTATTTTTATTTATTTGTTTATTTATTTAACTACTCTTTTTCTCTAGTCTTTCTTGTGATCTATATGTATATGTATTACATACGTGTAACCACTGCTCGCCTCGACTAGCTAACTTGCTAACTGCGGGCAGTGGATATTGCTTTCTGTAAAATCTGTAATAATTAATAAACAGTTGAAACAGCTGAAATATGATGAGAAATTTTACTCAATTAATTACATTTTCAACTTAATTTCTTTGAATTGCAGATCCTGTTTACCGTCATCGGCTGTGTTTTCACGAGGCAGTTTTTCTCGCTTAACATTCCTGTAGGTGATTTGTTTACTGACCGCGTTAAGCAGCTTAAAAAATTGATGCGTTTTCACGGACAGAACTTTATTCATTTTTGTTATACCATGCGCGATATATTTTCTTTTGTTAAAACAATAGAAAATTAGAACACAAAAGAACGACAATACAATGCCCTTCCTTGTTGTTTGAATTGCCGACAAGCTTAAGCGACCTGGTTTGGTGGCTATATATATATAATTATATATATATATATATATTTGTTATATATATATATATATATAAATGAATAAACAATATATAGACTGTTTTACTTGTTCTATGAGTGCTCTATGCATAGATATGCAGAGCAAAATACAAATATAAGGACGGAATGTTGTAACTCAAGTTTCACGCACTAAGCGATCATCAGACTAAAAAATTCCGCTCGAGCAGATGTCAGTTTAAGTTTTAAATTTTCAAATTCAAGGACGGTTGGAGCGGCGCTTCTTCTGATTGGTTGCCAAGAACTTGTTTTCGTGGCGACATTTTGTAACGAGTTCAGATTTCTTGTTTAGAAGGGAAACATCGCGGGCAGTCAAGATGCAAAGAAATCTGAACTCGTTACAAAATGTC